>OY744476.1:195096422-195403922 GCA_963556175.1 Tipula confusa | reverse complement strand
ATGGAATAATTGTAGCAATTAATAGTATTTTTAATCATGTATGTAGATATGGCATTAATATTTATTATACAGTATTCAACTCGATTATTTTGATCCCGTGTTCCAGAACTTGGAAACTATTTTAAAAGGTTTTGGTGACGTTCCAGTTTTGAATAAAATTTTGATTTTTTGTGGCCATTATGGTACAATAAATTTTATTTTTATACAATAACGCCCTACTACTTAACAACATATATTGGAACTTCCTTACAAACGTTTGTATTGTGGCAGCATTACTAAATATGAGTATACCTAAAGATGACAGACACAGGATTTACGAACAGCCACCTTTTCTTTTACACCAGTTTCGATACAACTAATATCATTGTCATGATAAAACCATATACTTTCCCTTTTATAAACATTGATATCACCGCCCTGTCGATCGCCTTGTAGTTATCCCAGACTTTCATCCCAGAAAATTTTAAATTACCTCTGACAACAAATGCGTAAAAAATACATCCCAGAAAACTCGAATGTTGCATTAGAATTTCTGCTACGTAAATAAATATTTCGAATTTTCATGTTGCACTATGAGAAAAACAAAAGAAAAATTCTTCTGGTCAAAGTTACAGTTGGCCTGGATTTTTGACATATCGACATATTAAGGAGTTCTATTGACTGTATGTTGGTTTATTCTGAGGCCGGTTTTGTCGGTTAGAATTTCTGCTACATAAAAAATATGTCAAATTTTCATTATAGTAGGCCTGGATTTTAAACATATTACATTTTACATATGACCGACAATGTTAATGAACATTTTAAAAATATTCAACAGGAAGAAATTTTGAAAGAAGTATTGGCTGTATTTCACTTATTTTTAATACAGCAAAATACGTATGGAAACTTTTAGGCGTTGTTTTGCAAAATCGCTATTTTGGTAGAACGTTACAAGAAGCATTATCGGAACTAATACAAAATTATTGCAAAATTGGCAATAAATGATGTGCAGTTATTTGATGTTACCGACAAAATTAATGCCTCGGATGCAGATGACAATGATGTAAGGAATATTAATATACCCGCCGCAGAATAGGCCAAGATATAGCCAATAGAACTCCTTATCATGTCGATATGTCAAAAATCCAAGCCTACTCTAATTTTGATCAGAAAAATTTTTTTCTTCTGTTTTTCTGTGAAAATTCGAAATATTTATTTATGCAGCAGAAATTCTAATGCAACATGCGATACATTTATTTGTATCGAGACAAGTCTGGAGGTAATTTTTAATTTTCCTGGGATGAAAGTCTGGGATAACTTCAAGGCGGCCCCTGTCGAGGGTTATAAAAAACTTGGCGTCCCATAAAACTTCCGAGTATGATATCTCTAAAATTCCAACACAACATCCTTTACTTAAATAATATCGTTTGGAGCTCATTGCTCTCCAATATACTCAATGGCCAAAAAGAGAAGACCATGTTTCCCAAGACTTTACGTTTCATTACAGTTGAGATGATCTTGGTAGTCTTGGTGAGGGATTTCATCTAATGGCTCAGATGAAAAATTTTGTTTTGAACAAAGATATAAAGTAAATGCTCTACGGAAGATATTGTTTTCAAAATTAAAAAATCCAAGTTTTGACAAGCCTGTCAAAACTTGGATTTTTTATAGCCTTGTATACTTAAAAAAATTGAGTTACAATTTTCGATCTTATTTTGTTGTAACATGAGTGGAATTTTGTTAATAACGAGTTTAGAGTGAAATTTTGCATTGAGGAAGTGGTCCAGAATATTTGGAAAAATCTGAGCTAAAATTTTACTGTCAATTAGTCACCTCTGAATTTTAAAAAAAAAACATTTATTTTCATAAACATTGATACAGATCGTACTAACGAATTTTTATATCAAATATTACATAAATAGATAACATAATCTCCCCATTAAATTATAACGTTATTTTTTGTCTGTTCATTTCATGATCCTAAAATTATGCACCATGAAATACGTCTTCTTCATTTTATATATTATGTTATATGTTCTAAAACATAAAAGTTCTAGAATGACAATGTTGCATGACAAAAAATTTTCGTATATTATACCTTTAACCTTGCAAGTGTTAGTTTACGAAGTTTTCTTATAAAATTAGCTCGTCAAAAGCACTTATGGTTTAAACTTAAAAATTACAATATTTTATTATTTGACCAACAGTTATAAAATACCATACCATACCATACCATCATTATAAGAGATAAAAGGTTTCTTTGTGTTTAAGGAATGGTTCAATTAACTTGGACAAACAAAAAAACCAAAGCCATTAAAAAATAATCCAACAATAAGTTCTTCCATCTACTCAGTTGAATTGAAAATAAAACTTTTAAGTTATTTCGATTTCGTAATAAAAAAAAATTGTTTGATATTTTTTTTATTGGTTTCCAAAATAACAAAGCCAAAATTAAATTAAATCGTTAAAATACGAGTAGCTCAATATATTAAATATCAATTAAATTATAGAAGTTTTTTGTTTGGAAGATTTTCATCGTGAATATATTGCGACGGGAGAAATGGTAATTTTTGTTTAGATATTGAAATTACTGGCCTTCCAATTAAAAGCAAAGAACAAAATTCCACCTGCATCCCTCTTTCTTCAGGATTCAAACAGACAGTGTCTACTCGCTGAAATACTGCACCTGTGATTATTGTGCCACTTGCTCGATAGTATTACACTTTAAATTCCGTATTCAGTTGTGTAAAACTAATAGTTTTTTAGGTGTTCAACTTAAAATAGTAATGCTTTGGTCAAATGATTAAATATTAGCAGCAATAAATTTGATGTTGTAAAACATGTTTAAATGTATGTACCGGGAACTGAATTTTCAAAAACATAAAAACATATTTTGTTTTACGTACAGTAACCAACTTTTAATTTGAATTGAAAAAAAAACTTAAATTGCGGTTTCACAAAATTTAATATACTTTTCATGGTTTATGCTACATGCTAAATTATATAATATTTAAAATTTCTCTCATATTTCATATGCAAACAATGTATATATATACATATTTAATATTATGTTGAAATGAACATATTTCAATTTTTGACCTACATTTCAAAACCTTATTATAAGGATTTTGACTTTAAAGATATTACGAATGTAGTCATTCATGCGTAAACAACTGATTAAAGATATTAAAAAAATAAAGCAGGGCATAAAGCTGATTTAAAAAAAAAAAACAAACATACAAGCATAGTATCCAAACTGTTAGTTTGCTAGGCTAAAAAGTATCCGTATATCCACCAAAATATAAACGGACTGCTACTCACTAAAATGGGAATTTAATTTCAAATTTGTACATAGTACACGCTGCTGGTAAGGGAACCAGGCACTTTTAACGGGTTTAAACCAGCAATAACAATGTATAGTTTGTAATTTGTTTACAAATTTGATGACCAAATAGAGCAGAACATGGCTCTCAAAGTTAACCTAGACAATAAAGATGTAACATTTCTTTTTGGGCCCAGATAAAAGGCAGTAGTGATATCGCATACGATTTCATTGTGACTGGCACATAAGCATTACTCTTTAAAAAATTATCTACTTGGCAATAAAGACATATCCTACGTTGCTAGATGGCAACTTATTATAGGATCTCTCATTTTTTCTAAATTCATCACAATTTTGGAACGCCATTAATAATATATGTTTTTGGGACTACTGGTACTTTGAATTTTCTTAAAGATTTCACCACCTAAAAAAAATCTCTTACCATTATCAGTTTTTGAGACTACAACTTTAGTGGGCTCACTATATTGAGGTTCTGAGAAATTTATTTATACTATTTTAATTGGCTTACCGTCACGAGTTTTTCAATTAATGATCATTAATTTTGGTTCACTTCATCATAAAGAGCTTTGAGATATTTGAAGGCTTTTTAATTTTCCTAAATATTAAGTTTTGAGATTACGGGGACTAAAATATTTTCCTAAACATTTTACTATTTTGACCAGCAAACCATTTTGAGCTTTGGAATCTTTTTTATTTTTGTAACTGTTTTTTGAAATATATAACGGTTACAATATGGCGTTAGGAGAATTTTGGATTTTTATTAGTTTCCTAATTATTTCACAAATTTGAAAGGCCATCATGATTTGAGGATAATTTTGTAACTTTGAAAGTGATATTTTGAGAATTTTAAGAAATGTCAAATTTGGCAAAACATTTTAAATTTTTGTGGGCCTCATTATGAGATTTTGAGGATTAAGTAACAAGAATTTTTTCTCAACCTTTCATAATTTTGGAAGGCACTATCATGTGTTTTTTAATGTCCCTATTCTAAAATTGTATATGTTAAACATCACAAGCTTTTGAAGATCAAGGAACTTTAAAATTTTGCTTATTATTCTACAAAGTTTTTAGATTTTTAGGAATTTTTTAATTTTTATAAACATTTCACAATTTTGACCATGATTAGCTTTTAAAAATTTGATAAATTTTAAATTGTTCTTTGAATTTTTTAATTATGGAAAGATTACGAACATGTGTTTTGAGATTACTGGGACCTAAATACTTCCCTAAATATTCTACAATTTAAATAAGCAAACAATCATTAGTTTTTCAGGATTTGGGATCTTTGGGAAAGAGACGGGTTAAGAATTTTGTAACTTATATTTTTCAATTTTGAAATGCTATTACCCATCATGATAGAATTTTAAAGTTTTGGCGAAAGGTTAATGAACCATCTGTCATGAGGTTTTGAGACTTTCGAAAACTTTTTAATTTTACTAAATATTTAACAAACTATTATGTGCTTTTAAGGATTTAGGAAATTTTGGTTTTCTGAAAATTTAACAGTTTTGCAATTTTGACGGTAATTGTGTTTTAAGATTACCATAAGATTTAAATTTTCGTTAATTTTTCACAAATTTGAAAGGTTTACAGTCATGCAGTTTTAAGAATTTTTGGATCTTTTTTTTTTAGCCTAAATATTTTATAATTTTGATTAATTCAACATAAAGAGCTACTGATGAGATAATTTCAGTTTATTAATTTGTTTATAATTTTGTTGAGCTAACTATTATGAGATTTTAACGATTTTAACGATTTTAACGATTTAACGACATTTTAATTTGTTCATAATAATCTAAAAATAAACTAAAATCATTAACTTTCTAGGAATAGAAAACATTTGAATTTTGCTTTATACTTTTCCATTTTAAAAGGCTTGCCATCATCAGCGTTTGAGAATTTAAGGAACTTTTTATTTTATCTAAATATTTAATTTTTGAATATTTCAATTTTTCTTAATATTTCACAATTATGAAATGTGTTTTAAAATTAAGACCATAAAAAGAACCATAAGACTAACAATCACGTGGTAAGATTACTGGGACAGAGATATTTTCTTAAATATTTTACAATTTTGATAAACAAACCACCATGAGCTTTTGGAAATTTTATTATTTTCCTAAATGTTTAAAATTTTTGGAAGTCATAGTTTTAGAAGAATGTTGATAGCTCTGAATTGTCCTAAATATCCACAGTTTCGATGCTTTTAAAAATTATTGGGAATTATTTAATGTTGCTAAATATAACACAATTTTGAGATGGACTAGCCAAAATGATCTTTAAAGGATCTAGGAAATTGATATTATTCACAAATTTAAAGGCTCACCATTTTAAACTTTTGACAATTTTGGGGAACTTCAAATTTTGCTAAATATTTTACAAACCATTGATCAATTTGCCATAAAGAGGTTTTAAAATCTTTTGTTTATTAATTTTAAGAATTTGGAAACCATTGATTAATATGACTCAATTTTAATGGACAACTATCGTGAGGATTTGAAACTTTTTAATTTTTCTTAATATTTTACAATTTTGGAAGGGTTACCATATCATGTGTTTTAAGATTACTAAAACTTTCTGAAGGGTAAAATTACTGAATATTTTCCCAATTATTTTATGTTTTTATCACAGATAACTATAACAGATGAACATCGTGTATGGCTCAAATTTACACAACTAAATTCATGCTTTACGCAAATTCATGCAACCATAAAAAATAAAACAACATTTTTTATATTTTTGTATACTATTTTGGTTTGGTTTTTTGTTTTATTTTTCTATACAATCAATTAGTCATGCGCAAAAAAGAGAAAAGGATACAAATATGCATTTTTATATGTATATCTATTTTTCGTTTTGTAAGATTTCGGCTGCATTAATTTAAATACCATGAATTTACTTGTATAAGTTTCAGCCATACAAGATGTTCATCTGGTATAACTATCTGTGGTTTTTATTATAAGCTAACCATTATGACCTTTTCGGTGATTTGTGATTTGTTTTATTTTAAATATTTAATGTTACATCATTTTGGAGGGCTAGCCATCATGGTTTTAGCATAATTTAGGATTTTTAGAAGTTCCCCAAATATTTAGCAAGTTTGATATGCCTGACATAAGCTGATAACATAAGCCTGATAATTTAGGGAGCTATTTATGTTTTTACTTAATATAATACAATTTTATTTGGCTTACCTTTATGCGGCTTTAGATTTTTTTTTTTAATTTCCTTACTTTATAAAATAACATTTATTAGTTTTTTAAAATGGTGGAACTTTTTAATATCCTGAATATTTCCTTGTTTTAATTTATGTGTCATTAAAAGCTTTTGAGATAACTTGGAATTTTAACAATCTTCTAAATGTTTTATAATTTTGTTAACTTAACTATAATGAGCTTTTCAATACAACCATGAGCTTTTGAGGATTTAGAGACTTTTGAATCTTTCTTAATATTTTACAAATTTAAAAAGCTAATCTTCTTTTTAAGATTTTTTTTTTAATTTTAGAAATTTAACAACTTTGATGGACTGTTTTTGTCAGAATGTAGACTAACCTTATGAGTATTTTACGAACTTTTTATTTTGAAAATTTTTCATAATTTTGTTGAATTGGCACTCATTAGCTTTCGAGGCCTTAAGAATTTAAAATTGTTGTAAAATTATCACAGTTTTGGAAGGCTTACCATTATGTTTTATTGATACTTCTGGAACTTTTGAGTTTTTTTAAGATTTTACAAATATAAAAAGCTTACAAGTTTTGAGCTTTTGAGGATTTAGAAACTTTTATTTCATTAATGTTTGAATTACCATTATGTCATTTTAGAGATTACTGGGATTGGAAATTTTCATTAATATTTGACAAAATAATTAAGCTTATAAAGCTTTAAGAATTTTTAAATCTTTTGGAACTTTTTAATTTGCAAAATATTTTACTAGAGTTTTTAATTTCTCTTAAATAGGAATCCTTTTTATATCATTACTGTGCACAACATCTTCATGAAATTTTTAGAATTTCTGAATTTTGTAATTTTTCTAAATAATTTACAATCTTAAATGCAACCTGTAATGTGTTTTAGGTTTTTATGAACGTAGGCTATTCCCATATGTCATTAAGGTAAATGCTTTTATTTACTTGCCATACATAAGATTAATGGAATATCAGTAATTATCAAAGTGGTTGTCAAGTAGTATTTTCCTATCAGCTTTTCAATTATAAAATTCCAACTTCAATAGCAACATCGAAGTATTCTCGTTGATACATTGGTTGCTTTCCAATTTTTATGTAGTTAAATGTCATGTCGTTATCAAGAATAACAATAAAAATCAACTCAATTGAAATGGAAACTTGAGATAAAAATTATATTCCTACTAACACGAATTGAGATTATCAGCATATATAGGAAAAACGTTAGAAATGAGTACCAATATTAGAGAAATATGTAAGTAAGTTGTAGCAAAAATTAATGATATGTTATCTACTTAATAGTTATCTATCAATCTAAATGTGTGTTATCTATAATATAAAAAACATTAGAAAGCATCTGAATCACGTAGAATTACGATTTTCAATTATACCACAGAAAAATACTAGTTGAGCATCATATACGTTAAAAGTACTACTTTATAACTACTAATGCCAATATTAATACTAATACTAATACTAATACTAATACTAATACTAATACTAATACTAATACTAATACTAATACTAATACTAATACTAATACTAATACTAATACTAATACTAATACTAATACTAATACTAATACTAATACTAATACTAATACTAATACTAATACTAATACTAATACTAATACTAATACTAATACTAATACTAATACTAATACTAATACTAATACTAATACTAATACTAATACTAATACTAATACTAATACTAATACTAATTCCGTGGCGACCTACAGCTAACTGGAAGGCAGCAAATGTTGGGTAGTGAACGGTCTACTGATAGGTGAGTTAGTGGTGATAGGTAGGCTAGGGGTCTAAGTAAATTGGCATTTGGTTAACTTCTCTTTAATAATTGCTGATTATACCAATGATTTTTTAAATGTAATGACGAACCAATGGCGCCATTAAAATATCAAACAACCAACATCGGTGAACTGATTGTCCGTATCTCTGCGCTGTCCTATCCCCATTGGTATCGATTTTGTCTGTTGTAGCTAAATGAGTTTACTCTATAAACGGGACTCTGGAGTAAATATAGCGGTTCCTATTAGTTTGGGCTCTCGATGCAAATATAGGTGTATGAAGGACGATTGCAGAAGTTTCTCTTTAAACGGGATTCCATCAAAAACCAGGGAGTATCGCTATAAAAGGGACTCAATGTGAATGATGTATGAATGTTGGGTTAAAGAAGATCCCAATAAAGATCCCTATCTAAGAAATGAAATGGATCATATTGTTTTATTCGCTTCGTGGTAGTTGATATCAGAATGATGCATAAATGTAAGGAGAAGAAAGGGAAGGGTGATTGATGCATTTGGTGTACCAACCGTGTTTACCCGGTTTACAGACTATGAGAAAGAAACCCACAAAACAACAACCCAATTATTGAGGATAAGAATAAAATTGACCTTACGATGCAGAGAGTCTTAGTTAATACGACAAGTATAGATCAGTCTTCCAATCTGAACTGAGAAATAGGAAACGAAGGTGATAGTTCCATACGAGTAATAAAAGAACGAGACGGCTGTCTGAAGAAGACTTAAACTGTATTACCCACAATCTCATTACAAGATTGAGATATGAGAAAGATGACGGTTTCTCAAAGTGACATGAAATAATACGACCGAAATAACGTACGACCGAACACGGCTATATGAGTGAAGAAGGGTATTTTTGAGCTGAAAGAGACCAATCGAGAGGCAGAGAAAAAGTTATATTGGATTCCGGGAGTGGAGAGAATATAAAGAGTGGCAAAACACCTGAGCCAGAGTGCTCTGCAGCCAAAACGTACTCGATCTACTTCAGGGTGCTCATTCTGTCCCTGCCAATAAAATAGAGATAGAAATAATAGAAGGGAGAGAAGATAAATGGGTCACCTTTGTAGGAGGGGTCCATAGGATAATTTGGGGGCCTTTTAAAGTTGGCGCTTCCTCAAAGGACCCCAAAGTGATCAGTGCTGATTTGCTAAGGAAAAGCAAAGTCAAGAAGAAACGGAATAAAAGAGGAGAAGACTTACCAGGAGAGGGGTAAAAATAATACGGTCGTCATTTAACTCCTCCCTAGAAAAACTTATGCGAATATTCTAAGTGTCACGTGGAGTGGAGCTGGTCTGGAAGATTAGGAAACGGAAGTCCGACGCATAAATGGCGAAATTATTCTTGAACTCTTGAGATAAAGTGATAACAATTGCTTTACTTTTCAGCTGAACGATGGATCACATACTCAGCGTATGATAACCTGTGCCATTCACGAATGGAATCCGGAGCTATCCGAGTTTTTGGAGCTGATTTGTTTCGCATTTCACCAGCTATGCAGAAAAACCAATTCAAAATTGAAACTGATGCTGTCGTTTATACAATTTGATTTATCCTCGATGCCACATCGAAATGCATGAAAAGGCAAGCAACAGGGTTACTGGTGGTTCAACAAGATCGCCGATGGAAAGCAAGAAGCAATAAAATCAGACAGTAAAAATTGGTATTTTATTCGAAAAATATGCTGGCATAGCTGGGCATTCAGTAGCTTCACAAACCAAATAAGCTTTTATTTCCCTCTTATTATGCATACTACTTGCCTCAGTCCATTTGATTGAGTCAAAAATCTGATAAAAATTCCTTGTTTGTAATCAAGTTTAGTGTGTTGGTCTCGTTTGGTCACCATCGATGACGAAAGCTCGCTGTACTAATATTAAATAACCCCATAAAATAAACCACACGAGTTTCGTCATAAAGACACAGTTGTAAGGCATAATTCTATAATGGACAAAAGTTTAGTACACATTAAATCTAATCCAATTCCATCCGCAAGATTAATCATCAAACGTTTTATGATCTCTCATACTTTTGAAGACCATATACATATTTCATGTAAGTATATGTATCGTAATATTAATTTTCCCGGTGAAAATTAGTTTTCCATTACCATTCCTAAATGTTAGGTTTGTTTATTGACATATAGTTTTATACGTTTTATGGTTTTTTATGAACACAAAGGATCATAAAGCATTAATATTTTGACATAATACTGTAACGGTCGTAAACAGAACAACATTAAATTTATGTAGACGGTTTGAAAGACCAACTAAGATGTTAACCATGATTAGATACGATTTCGTATTAAGTTTAGTTTTGAATGCCGTATGATTAATTTTAATCAAATTCAAAAAACTATTAAATCTTTTAATAATTATCGGCTGCTCTTCTGTGTATAAAAGCGTAAAAAATAAATGAGCCACGTACCTAACTCTATATAAAGTCAATTTTGTAGCACTGTATGTTCGACGTCGACAAGAGCAGTAAAGTTTATTATAAGAAGAATGAAATTCAATTATCTCTGGTTAAAAAAAATGAAGATCCCTATATGACAGGTAGATTGCAAAGTATTAACCTCAAATTTTAATTAAATCAGGTGCATATACGGCAACGTATTTTCCCACCATCCTCGTTTATGTAGATGCTGTTATCATGAAAACGGTAAATGATATTTAACTAATTTCAGTTCTACTATCATATATTGGCATCAGCACTTTGTTATACTTGGTTATGTATAAATTATATACGTATATCACTATGGTATAGCACTATGGCAGTCATATAAACGAATTAACGATAATATTAAAATGATACGTGGTTTGGTTTTTCATGTCTTGTATATAAGGGATTATATCTACAATTTTCATTTAACCATTTTATTTCTGTGATAGTGATAATCAACGAATTGAAAATAATTTATCTCAATTTTTTTTCGTGATAAGATAAAATTATAAGAGGTAGTGTTAAAATGCATCAGTGTATATAATTTGGTTGTTCGCTTTTATTTTATATCGCGTGATGCTGAATAACTATTCTTAATCTTAATTGGTTATTTTATGTTCGGTTTTGCAATTTTTTGGTATCGTGATGAAACTAATAAGTACCTGGTGAGAACACTGTGCATAGTTTTACAGATACTTAGATCATATAGCAAAAACAGAATCAAATATTTTCGATTTGATTTTGATTAGTAGAGTGCCATTAACTATGAGTTTAGAGTGGATCTTTGAATTTATACGGCGATTTAAAAAGTTCTAGGTAACTGAAATTTAGCTAAAAAATTTTGATTTTTCGAAAATTTGACAGTCTGTCTTTTATATTTGTTTATAACTATTTGTTTCGTATAATAATCACTTATACTTGTTTATGGTTTCGTGAATCGATGACAGTAGTTTGGACCCCATACAAATGTATGTTGATATGTAACGTAATGTTAGCTCAAATTAATTAGTGAGTGCGTTTTATGCCAATTATTGTTGGCTCAGTTTAAATAATTTACATTACTGCCATCTACCAACAGTATGCCAAATCATATAATTTTTATTACTGCCATTTTTTATAAAAATAAGTTTTGTAATGTTGGTAACAAAAAGATATGGGTCTCTTATCATCAAGCCTTGGAAGACTGAACATTAAAATAAATAAATATAACTACATTAGAAATATACATATAAAGTTTAAGTTTTTTATACATGGTCTTTCGTTTGATTGAGCAGTGTACATTTGAAAGCGAGATTCATATACATATTGGTCCTTCGAGCCGGATATTATTCAAACTATAGTCAAAAGTTTAGTGAATAATACACTATTTTGTGAAACAAAGTAAGTGAATTGTGTGGTGTACGTAGAGACAAGCATTTATTCATCAAGATGGTGCAAATTAGCGAACTTAATAGCAAATTAGCGAACTTAATAAGTCAGGCGAAAGGTTTCATCACACGAGCGGCCACATTTTCACCTAGCATAAAAACCGACACTCAACTGGACATTCTAACGGTGCGAATCGATCTATTGGAAAAGGCATTCGTTAATTTTGCTGACGAGGATTCGGCATTAGCACTAATGGAATAAGAGTCAGAGATGTCAGCAGTGGAAATCAGATTTGTACTCGTGAAGGCAAAATTAAATGAGCAAATTAGAGCATGGCTGCCAAAAAATACTGTAACTAATCAAGAATTTAGCGACATAGTTACAAATTTTACGGCACATCATCGGGAGTTAATAGAAGGCATTCATGATCGAAGCTTTATACAAAGGGCAGATGAGGTGCGGTTACCACGTATATCAATACCTACGTTTTCGGGAAAATTATCAGACTTTCCATACTTCAAAAACTTATTCGAAGTCACAATCCACAATACATAGATGCCAATAATACATAAATTTAAATATCTCAAAGGATACCTTACAGAGGATGCCGCGATCGCTGTTGAAACATGTATTAGTTACAGAAGAGAATAACGAAGGTGTCTGGAAAAAATTAGTTGATGGTTATGGTAACAAACAGCAGATTGTAACAACTCTCATAAAACAATTTATGAATCAATCAACCAACAACGGAATTACATCAAAACTACGTGAACTAGCAGATGTATCAGATGAGATTTTTAATGGTTTAGAAGCATTGGGTAAGGAAGCAGAACAAAGAGATTGTTGTCCCATTTATTTATTGCTAGAAAAAAATTGATTGTGAAACCGAACGAGCATGGGCATTGACATATGATAAAGATTATCCAATCATAAAGGAATTTCTGAAGTTTCTAGTTCTTTCATCCGTCATCGCTAAAATCCAGTGTTCGTGTTGTTCAAAGGAACATTATCTTCACAATTGGGATCAGTTTTCTAAATTAAGTAATGCTGACGGGATAAGTTTGCATCAAGGTGTAGACTCCGATCAAACTGTAAACGGTGTGGTAGAAGACACAATACGCTGCTTTGTAATAGTGAAACTGAACAGTTAAACACGAAAGATGTCGAACTTACGATTGAAACAACAACTAGTTCAATAAATGCGCAATTAAATGCCTCTTTGATTTAATCAATATTGCTAACTGCGGTAGTGAGGATACACGGTAGTAATGGGCGTTCAGTGTGCGGTCGTGCATTACTAGATAGTGGTTCTCAAGTCACAATCATCGATGAGGAGCTAGCAAATAAATTGTAACTAAAAGGAACCAAGGAACCAGCTTCTGTTCAAATTAGTTGCAGCTTTCAAAATTGTGGATTAAAAAGCAATGATGTGCTCATATTACCAAGGTTACCAGTACACTTATCATGTACCAAAACAGGTTGAACATTTAGATCTTGCGGATTCAGTCAGACATCAAAGCTAAACATATTAATTGGCTCAATTTAATTGGCTAATTAAGTGAACACAGACTAACGCAGGATACAGATTTGAAGAAAGAGTACGTACGATTCATGAAAGAATACGAGGAGCTCAATCATATGTCTCGACTAATTCCCTGTGGAAGATTAAACGAACGTTCCTATTTTCTGCCACATCATGCTATGTGGTCAAACCAAGCAGCACTGCAACCAAGGTTCGCGTAGTTTTTGATGGGTCATGCAAGACAAGTTTTTAATTATCCCTTAACGATATTTTAATAAGAGGGCCAGTTTTCCAATCTATAGTCTTTAAGATATATTTCAATCGCGATAGTTCTTTGAAGTTATTAGGCGTCAAATTGTTCCCAGCATTGACGCATTCACATTCGAGGTAGATGAGGTTAAAGATGGATATATAACGCAACGAAGATTTCTGTCTGAATCTTCAAGAGTATTTGATCCTCATGGCTGGCTCGCCCCAAGTCTGATCATCTCAAAGACAATTTTTCAAGAATTGTGGAGAATGAATTTGAACTAGGATGACAGTTTGCCGACTGAACGCCAGGTTAAATGGAGAAAACTGAAAACTGAGTTTCAAGAGTTTCGCAAATTTCAAATACCAAGGTGGATGGGTTGTAGTGAATTAGAGATCCACAGATTCTGCGATGCGAGAAAGGCAGCTTATGGAGCCGTAGTGTATACCAGGCACTTAGAGAATATAGATGGAACAGTGGTCACAAATATCATCACCGAATAATCCACTTAAAACTATTACAATTCCGAGATTGGATATCCTGCAACATTAATAACGAACGATTTATAGTGGCATGGGCCGTTGTAGCTGAAGTCTGTCAATGGAGCTAACAACCTTATCACGGGTGGTAGCGATACCAACACAGATGAATATGCCTGTATGAATCACGTGTTACAAGTATCAATAAATCTAGTAATAAACAATGACGAAAGGAGTGTCCTGCAAACATTGATAAATATAAAATCGTCATTAAGTCAGTTGATTCATGTGGTAGCTACAATGCTCTGATTTAGTTCTAGATGCAGAGCTGATAAATGCAGAAGAAACGCTACCCCATATTTAACGGCAGAACTCATACAGGCTGAGACAACAATTATAAAATATGTACAAGTGTGTACTTTAGAGATAAAGTTAAGGCGATTTCAAACCAATCAAGAAATATCTACAAGATTATCTATAAAGCCATTATCACCCATGCTGTAATGGAGTACGACGCAAAACATAAAATGTTACTGCCAAATTCTAGCAATTTACTACAAATTCTAGCAAATTATTGATTTGATATATGCATATTAAGAATTTACATGCGGGCATTTCGTTTACATTCCATATGTCGCGTCAAAGGTATTGGGTTGTTCATGGACGCAGCATAGCCAACCAAGTCACTCGACAATTTGTCATTTGCCGTCGGTACAAAGCAGTATCCCCATATCAAATAATGGACCAGTCACTAAAATCCAGGCTAGCCGGGTTTCGATCATTTGTGAATACTGGCATTGATTATGCCGGACCTATTTCCATCGCAAAAAAGAAAAGCAGGGGTTCTAAGATGTCAAAGGGTTATATTTCCGTGCTTGTTAGCGCTACAACAAAGGCAATTCATCTAGAGATGGTCACAGATTTAACTATGATTGCATTTATAGCTTGTTTGAAGCGATTTGTCAGTAGAAGGGGTGTTCCTGCCAGTATATATAGTGACAACGCAAAGAATTTTGTAGGAGCACAGGAGAAATTAAAAAGATTGGCAACAATGCATGACGGAGAAATGCGTGAAATATTAATAGCCACCAGCTCAGAAGAATTCAATACGGAAATTAGTATATATGCCGCAAAAAATTCAATTACTTGGCAATTTCATTCCTCCTCTAGCTTCATATTTTAGAGGTTTGCATTTATAAAAATTGAACTTGCAACGGTCCAATAAAAAATTATATATATATACTACTATATGTAGGCAGTTATTTGAAAAAAATTTTAGTTTCTATCAAAATGTTGACCTGGTTTTATTGGTTAACTTTGGGATCAGCCAAAGCTTCTGGGTTTGTTTGGGATGAGATTATATCAGCAAATTTCACTGTTGGAAATCTGGATGACCTCTGGTCCTACCTATTTCAGAAATAGTATTACTTACATATTTCGGGATCAAAGCAGATGTTAATCTGCTTAGTTTGATGAGTTTTAAAATTGGTTTATTTGATGGTTTTTGATTAATCAAGTTTATTAACTATAGCAAAGAAACAAAACATACACTTATTGACTTAAAGTGTTTACGCCAAAATCCATTAATGACACGTAGCTTCATCAAATTGATAGTTGATCAATAATTTCATCTAAATAAAATTGACATAATTTTATAACACCTTCAAAAATTTTAGATCCAATTTATTTTGGTTTGAGATCTTGACTTCCAGAAAACAAATTTGCAAATTGGATAAATAATTACTAAATAAATTACTAAAACTCTTCCACAATTCAAATAAAATTTTTTTTGTATTTAATCTTCAACTAAAAACAAAACAAAAGCAAAAACTTTAGTAAAAATAAATCGAAAAACATGTTATTCAATAAACTTATTTTGAATAATAAAAATGGAAGCTTTTATTCGATTACTTTTGTAAAATACGGTATAGAAATTTTCACTCCATTGAAAATGATAACAGAATTCATTTTATAATTTGGTCTATTTTATTATAATAATACTTTACCACAGAGTAAAACTAGTACCAAACATCAAAATAAAAATAAGATTTTATTTGGTCCAAACAAAATACAACAAAAAGCTTTTAAAATAAAATATACTGTTAAAGATAGATTCTGCCACAAAAAAGACAATTTTATTGAAAATAAATTATGCAATATTTTCCCATTAAAGAGGAAGTGCAAAATAAGTTTTAAATTAATATTTTATACATTAATTAAAATTGTTACTACAATTTGGTTCTGGTTCTCTGGATGTTACGAATATATATGGATCACAAATAGTCTATAGTTTGAAAAAACTTTAATCTAAAAAAAATTGCACATCAATTGAAATATGTTGAAATATTTTTAGCTTTCAAAAGTCTTTTTAGCTCTAGTACTATTTTTGGTTCATGTTCTTCGTGTATATATCATGTCGGAAGGTCAAGATATTAGTACAAACGAAAATGCTGCCTTCTTCTTGAAAGTGGTATGTTTTACACGTATGCTCTAGTGCATTGATTATGCCGCTAAATGTCAGTCAATGTGTCTAAAATATAAACAATGTATTTGTGATTATCGTGTGTTAATAATTCAAATTGTACATAAACACACTAAACAACGAAAATCATTCCTGTTGGAATTATCTCGAACAACAACAAATTAAAAATAAGAAAAAAGTCATGGCCGACTATCATTTTATTTAAACAATCGATTGCTTTAAAATATAACATTTTTTTTGTAGGTTTAAGTGTTCTTTTTCTTTCATATTTTCATAACTATTGTTTATTTGTAATATTTTATGTTTTCTGTATGGAACGAAATTTTTTTAAGGACAATATAAAAAAAATCTCCTGACAATGATTGGTACTTTATACTTTGACCGTGCTGCCTTTTTGGGAAAAGGCTACATACTTTGATCGTGCTGTCTCTTGCGAATAACATGATATACTAAATACTTTGATCGTGGCGCCTCTTTTGGAAATTTTGATCTATAGTTCTTTTTTTTTTTGGTTTTTATTATCAGTGTTCGCTTTGGCGTTATAGTAGAAGGTTGCATTTTTTTGTGTGAGTGGTTTTTGTTTTCTTAACGATAACTTGTATTATTGGTTGTGTTTAAATTTTCTTTATATCAGTTAAATTTTGTCAGATATAAAGAAAATGTAAATACAACCAAAAATACAAGTTATCATTAAGAAAACAAAAACCACACACAAAACAAAACACAACCTTCAACTATAACGCCAAAAGCCCAAAGCAAACTTTGAAAATAAACAAAAAAATGCGAACTACACGAAGAACGAACAAAAAATAGTACTAGATGAATTTTTGAGCTTTTTAATTTTAGATCACATTATCTCAGTACACTGTTGTATGAACCAAGCAGCAATACTTTGTACAATGGTAACATAAAAAAGTGGTATTATTCAATGAAACGCCTTAGAAACAAACAAAAAACCACATTATCAATCGAGATGTTGATTGGGTATCTAAAAATGAGGTACTTTGATCAAACAAAACATAATTGTTTTCGATTTTAGGAAAATATATAACCTCAAACTATTTTTATAATTCCCGAAATTTCCACTTAGATATTTGAAATTAGATGAAAATCAAAAATGTACCAGAATCTAGTCTGTGAAATTTAGATAAATCGCTAAAAGTGGCGAGTGGACTGTATATTTACTGTATTATTTATTTCCACTTGGCCAGTGGACTGTATATTTTTGAGATTTATCATAAATTGTGTCAGTTTTGTCAAGTGCTTTTCACGCCATAATCTGCGCTGGTATTTGCGGTCTGTATAAAATGCATTAATATTTGACGGTTCATTTTTTCAATGTCTGCGGTAAAGGCCATACAATTTTTTTCGGATATATACCAAAACATGATACATACAGTGAGTATTGTACTGTAGGATACCTGTCGATGTTTATTTAGAAGCATCAATAAATACTATTCTTAATTTGCCAGCAGTACTCAATTGCAATTTCATGCAATTTCATTCTCTGGATTCCGCACTTGTTTCATGCTTGTTAGTTATTGCACTTGACCTTTGAACCAAAGTAATCAAAAATTATCAATTTCGATTAAAATATCAAAACGTTTAACAATGGGTGGGCTTGGACCAACTAACTTCTCCCATTTTATCATTTTTAATACTGCAATGAATTTAATGGAAATAGACATATGATGCTTAGGAGCCATTGTCATTGACAGTGACCACTACACCTGCCAAAAACTGGCTCTTTAGATGTGAGGTCACCACTATACTAAAATCCATTGCGTCTAGGTTTCTAAGATACAGTGATTACATATTTTGTTTTGTTCAAGTAGATGCAGTAGTTTCTGAAAACCGTTACCATTCAGTCTAGTTACGCAGATATGATCAGAGAAAAATGTATGGAGCTATGCACTTTTCTGAACAAATTTCTTGAAATGTTTAAATTAAAACTGGCTCCAAAAGACCAAAGGTGTTTTGTACAGAATAAACACTAAGAAAACCATCCCGTCGTGGAACCAAAGAAGAGCCATTGAAGATTTTTAGATCTGATTTTTACAATTGAACTGCTAGTTTTCGAAGTCTCAGATGGTGAGGATCTAAGCAACTTAACCAGCATTCATCACACTCTCTTAATGATATCATTTCATTAATTAATAATTTTTATTTTGAACTAATTTCTGAAACACTCAGATTGGAAATCTTTCAGCAGGGCTGAATATGTTTCGATGACCAAACGGCAAATGAGCTTTCGTGAATCATGGTAAAATAATGATCTGTTCAATCTTGAGATACGCCGCAACAAACTCCATTCATTATATAAAACCCACGGAGGCCAATACTAAACAGCTTTTGAACGCACCTGTGAGGAATACATGGACTTGAATAGAATGAACTGACTGGTAATCTGAAAATTTTTCAGAGGTATGTGAATGATAAAAAAAATGTGAACTTTTACGTCATCATCCATGTGCTACCAGAATTCCGTTGCTATATGGAAGTCAGATAAAATGTTTCTTCAGAGTGCATTCGTTGTTTATGTTATCCATGATGCTATCCATAGGATTTCCATTTTAAACGTCATATCTTTACTCCGTGTACTAGACGCATTGTGATATAGTATATTAATGCAACACCTGTGTAGTGATTGTGATTAGGCTTAGATGTGAAAAAGAAATTGGAGACATGGTTAATGTTGGTGCATTACCTATAGTACAGGATGCATTAGGGTAATTATTTAGTATGATTGCGAGAACCCAGGCTAACCATATTGTATATTTAATATGGCGTGAATGACGCAGACGAAAATTTGGAAATACATTTTTCAATGTTCTGTATCATATATGGTGACCCCAGGCTTCGATGGACATGATGGTTTCCTCAAAATTAGCGTTCCCATATCAGCGCCCACACCAACATTGAACATTGATGCAAATATACTCCTTGTCGGTCACTATGCGCTCATGCTATATCAATTTGGTGAATATGAAATTTGATATGTAAAGCACATATCAAATTACACATAAAACTTTGACACATCATTGTGGCTTCATTACAGTCATTTTATATCCGATATATTCCGATATATTGAAACATAGCCTTGCTAGAAATCCTTGGATTTCTTGTACACCTAATGAACATTACTTGAAATTTTGTAATATTTAAAAAAAATCATCGTCAGCGAAAATTCTTGTTCAGTGACTGACCGATTTGAACAAAATCCTCCTTGGTTGTCACCTTAAGTTTCCTCCGCCGTATATCGTATAAGTTGTGCGCAAATAAGAACTTAGCCGCAATAGTTTTCGCATTTTGAGGGATTTTTTAAGGATTAGGAAATACTTGGTCACTTTTCATTCATCAGGTAAATTTCACTTTGCCATACTATTCGAAAAAGGTTGAAAACGTAATTCTACGAAGTATCCCTTTAATATTTAAGCTCAAAGTTAATGCAATCAACTCCAGGTTCCTAACTTCAGGTAACCAGCTGCCTAAACGCATCTTTTCAGGGGGCATTAAGGAAGGCACATCACCAATTTCTTTTCAATTGAAAAGTTATACTAAAGTTCCAACTCAAAATGATTATTTAATAAGCTTTTCAATTAATTTTCCTAATTTTAGAGGGTAATATAAAATATAAAATTAAATTTTCAATCATCACAAAATTTTAATTAAAACAAAAAAAAAACGATAAAATTGAGAATTAGGGAATAGATTCAAGGAAATCAAACATAAAATTTGATTAAAGTTAAAATGATGGGAAAACCACTTAATGGTTTCGGAGAATAATAAAACGGGGCGGAACGAGAAAAATCGGTTAAAAAGACATTATAAGAAAAAAGAAGGTTGTAGAAAACCACTAACCAAAAAAAAATATTTTATCTTTGTGATTTTACAGCAACCGCGATCACTTTAGATAAAACTTAACGTCAAAACATGACAAATGATTATTTACAGAACAGGAAACATAATCCGAGTGATATTTTTATTTTTTTTTATTTTAAATTATTAATTGAAATACTTGCAAATGCTGTGATCCTTTAAAATATTAAAATTATAAATTTTTTTTTGAAAATTTGATTTTTATATTACGGGCGACATTTTTTTGTTGTTGGTTTTATTCTTCAAAAAATAAAATAGCACGAAATCAATTTTCTTCGTACCATTATATAATGGTAAAATTCTGTAGTAGAGTAGACAAATAAATTCGGAGAATTAAATTTGAGTGAAAAATGGAAAAAAATTTTGTTACGGGTTTTCTTGTAACATTGTTAAAAGTAACAATAATATTAATAACAAGCTTTTAATATTTTATGTATTACAACGAAAAATTGTTAAAATCTTTTTGATTGATTTTTTTTGGTGAGTTTAGATAAAAAGTGGAATAGGAATTGAAAATTATAAACCTTTTAACTTTTTAAGGTTGTATTTTTTGTTTACGCGTTCATTTGTAGACGTAATTGATGGTTTGGTTTTGTGATGGCATACAGATATGATGTCTTTGATATTTTGAAAATTTTGCGAATCACATATATTTGTGTTTTAGAAATTAGTTTGTAATTTTTAGGTTAGTACTTGGGTTGGTTAATAAATTACAGTGCACGTGTAGAAATCGTCAATGTTTTTTATAGGTGAATTCATAAGTTTTTCAAAAAATACACAGGAGGTTCAAAATGTTTAAAATTTAACTATTTACAAGAGCAAAACGAATGAAGAACGAAAGAAAGATATCGAAGATATTATAGCAATATCAAATTGGCAGAAAAGGAAAGGCTAGCACCGCCTTAGCTGTCGCGTACCAATCACATCATAAACTTTTTATTACATTTTTTTTTCTTCAAAAAATCAGATGAAAGACCTAATTTTTGGTTAACAGGTGATCATTGAGTTATGTGGTCAATGGAATGTTGTGTTGCAAAGTGGTTAGAATTATCAAACGGTATTTGTTAGGCTTGGTTAGGTACTGGAAACTAGTATTGTCTGTTTTTTGTGAAAAGGCGATGTTTAATTAGTTAGATGGTTTGAACATTGTGATTTGCTTTGCCGGTTCAAAGTACTGTTGAATTGGATTCTTGAAGCTGTATTTGGGACTGGGGTTTCAATCAATTTATATTCCCTTTTGTTTTTGATGTTGTTATTTCCAGTTTCCAGCCTTAATTCTAGGATAGAGTTTTGGATTCTCATACACTTGTACTACTTTTTTTTTTTGATGTAGAAACGACTTAATTATCAGGGTACGAGTTTTTAACAAGCGGTTCACTTATCACCACATTCTAAAGGACAGTGTTTGAATTTGTGAGTGAGAAGGATTTGGTTTTGGCGGTGTAGGCGTTGATTTTTGGAGGTTTGTGGAACTAAGGTTCTTTGGAGGATTCTGCCGTTGATCTGTTGGATGATGAGTGAGATTTACTTTTGGTAATTGCAGCGGTGTGACGGATGTGCGCATTTAGTTCATCTGACGGTTCAAGCTGTAATTTCGCTATGATATTTAACTGGATCATATACAGTACTCCGAGAGGGATGTCTGTTATTGGATCTGTTGTTGGTGCTTGGATACTGGTGGTGCGGAAGGCTCTATTGCTGGTTGAATACGGTTTGCAAATTTATCTAAGTTGGTAACTGTAGATCCCGAGTTGGAGGGTGAATTTGGGTCCTATGTCAATTTGTGATCGATGGGATCGCAAAGTGGTTTCTATACAGTTTTTACTTGAGATTGGCCGCCGAAAGTTTTGTTGTTGAATTGGAGCCTGATACAGTAGCAGATAGGGGGTGGTTTGATGAATGATTATTTCTGAATTATGTGTTTGTGGTTTCCAGTAATTTTTAGATAAAGTTCGGTTTATGGTTGAAGGTTTCCTGAAGAGGGGCGTGTTTTTTCGTCGATGTCGTTTGACGAGATGTTCTGGTTTGCAGTTGTGATGTTGTTGGTGACATTTTAATTGCGAGGTTTGTTAGTGCTCCGGTTATGGCTTGTACTAGTGTTTTGAGTGGCTGCAGGTGTTGACTCTTGGTTGTATGGTTCTGTAACTGTGGTAGTACCATTGGTTTTAGTTGAAGCAGTAGGTGTTGCTGGTTTTGTTTAAGTGATTTGTGGATTTATGTTGAATTTGGAGTTTTGATTAGTTGAAGTTTGGTCGTGATTGTGAGTGTTGTGACATGGATGAAGAGAGGGTTTTAGCTTGTCAAGGTAAAATTTCCTTTGGCATGATTATCTTGGTTGATGGACTTGGATGAGACATTCGGACTCGACTCTATTTTGAAAAATTGTGGATATTTTAGTTGTCATTCTTTATGGAGTCTAAGAGGTGACTTGTGGGCGTGGTGGTGATTGTGGTCACTTCTTGCGTTAACTTAGAAGATTTTGTGGTGCTACTGTTTTTTCTTCAGTAGTTTCCTTGCTGTTTAGGATCTGCTGGAGATCCGGTGTTTGTGCCTTGGAGTTGGCACAATCGAAGAATCGAAGTGCTTCCTTGTAATAAACCAAAACCAAAACCTTCTAATTTAAGCCAAAACCTTCCAATTGAATCTCTTTACCAATAGTGGATCATGTCATAGATAAGTTTGATGAATTAAAAACTTCAATTATTTCAAAGTCACATGGACTTAGATATAATTAAAGTAGCTCGTAATATCCTAAAGCGTGATTAAGCTTGTAATTGTAGAATAACCAAATAAACTATGGGTGCTGTATAATTGGCGCCGTAAGCTTTGTGACAAAAAAGTGCTTGTTATATGTCGAACGAAAAAGGAACACAACTGAAATTTAACAACTGAAATTTAAGTTTAATTATAGCACGGCCGAGATATTGCAATTTTGTGTCAGTGAAGTTAAGTATACTGCAAATTTAAGTTAAGTTAAGTATTCGGCAGTTTTTGATTATAATCAGTCAAAAGATAAGAGAAGCTGCTACTACTAGCTCAAAAATTAAAAAAAATACAATGCTTTACTCAAAAACACAATATCCCCATCACACATTTCAATTTGACACAGCTATAAACATTCATAATCCATTAAGTCTTTAACTTTTTCCTACAACTCTTTCCACCCTGTTAATCAAATATTTATACAGACGTAAATCAAAACCTAAGAAAATTTTTACACAGCATCAGAAAATTTAATACTTCCAGATTAAGGCATAAAACTGCAAAAAATAATTTTAAGTGAATTTTATTGCATTTGCAATTGAACAATTTATATTCTCGGTTCATCCATCTCAATAAAAGTATTATATGCTGAAAAATCGGAAAATTATTTTTTATTTTATAGCGTTGCAAGTGTCGTATTAGCGCATAAAATTGTTTCATCTGTAAATATTTATTGCAATTTGACTTTCAATTCGCATTTTATGGGCTGTTATTTTCCAGTTTGCTAGATTGACTTTAAACGAAGCATATTTTGTAGACATCATACTGTTTATGTCATAACACACATTTCACTTTCAAAATGAAAGACATGTTAATCTTTTTTGCAATGTTGTTTGAATTGCAATATGTTGAGCCATTGCATGGCATATCCGACCTTTACGTTAGGGAATATGCCAAACTAACGAATTTCTCCAGCAATTTCTCCATGAACTAAAAATATACGTCTCGTTTGTTATAATAGCGCAAAATGTCGACTCGACCCGAGACTAAACGAAATATTTTCGGATAAAATCCGACATGAAATAAATAATAATTTCTCCACAGTGTTATGATGATTACAATTTTGTGGGATAATCCTTTCGGTTTATAGCACGAGCAATAGTAATTTTCTAACATGCGCATATCCTATATAATAAAATTTTGGTTATATTCCATTATTTTTGTTGTATTACACATCAACATCGTTATGAACATGAAAAACAATTTTCTTTTAAAGAAAATTCACAGGATAATTTTTATATTCGGTTACACAAAAAAAAACAAGATTATGTTTGGTTATGTGCTACTTGTTGATCAGTTCATAATGATTTGTTGACAATAGATGTGAATTTTAGAATGTTTTTTTTTTCGTTTTCGGGTTACATCCAAAATGTTTGCACACAACCTTTTGACGTCATTAATTTTTATGATTTCCATTTTTTATGGTTTTTCTTTTTTTTTCGTTTGTTTATGAGTCATTGCATTTTATACCATTAATAGATAGCATAATAGCAAAACCACACCAAGGTTAAATTTTTGTTGATACAAAAATTGCAAACCATTTGATACGATTTTGAAAAATGTTTGAAAACCAAAGTTAACT
This sequence comes from Tipula confusa, assembly GCA_963556175.1. NCBI lineage: Eukaryota > Metazoa > Arthropoda > Insecta > Diptera > Tipulidae > Tipula > Tipula confusa. The sequence continues at coordinate 195,378,836 of OY744476.1, read as the reverse complement.
TAAACCTAGAGTTTCTAAATCAATCGCCAAACACTTTGATGGAAGATGCTAATGCCAAAATCAAGCTGAGAAACTCAAAATAAAATAAAATAATTTAAATTAAAAATGGGATAAGTCTTTACAAATTTACGAATTTAATTGTAAATCCAATAAAACATGTTATAGTTGCTCGATTGTGATGAAAGTTACGTTTTTTAAAAGCTCTGTTCTTCAGTATAAACTCTGCTTTAAAATATATGAGCTTTTCAACAAATACGTTTTTTGTAAAAAAATTTGCAAAAGTGTTGAAAGATTTAAGCTTTCTAACGATTTGAGCTATCAAAAATTTTGCTTCTGCCCCCGAGCTGGAGACTTCTATTTGCCTTTGCCTGACTTGGTCATATTCGATGGCAAAAAATATATAAACTTGAGTTTATTTTTAGGTAATAAAAAATTACACCGCTCGAGCGTACTGTGTTTTACCACAAATACTCGTTCTTTATTAAATTTTAATTGTTTTTAAAACAGGGCAGCAAATTTTTAAATTATTTTTGTGGGGGTATTTATGCTTAGAATTTCATTTAGGAGGGTGCTTGTAGCCTGTTTTGAATTATACATATCTTCTGGGATGTAAATTTTAATTTAAATTTTTGCGTAAATTTACGATTTATAGAAGGCTAAAGCCTTAGATGTTTTCAACAATTCGTTTAAAATAATTTGTAAATTTGCAAAGACTAACCCCTTTGCTAATTTTGTTTAATACAAATTTGATTTCAGACTGCCTTTTTGTGATGCAAATAAAGAGCAACAATTTTTGGTGGTGTCAACGTACCCATCATTTTATTGAAGTGAGTGACTGTCACACCAAATGTTGGATATCAGACCATTTTGTCACCCCATATATAATTATTATTAGATCCCAAAATATTGATTCCTATATTCATATACGATTCATATACATATACATATACGATATTACGATTCCCATATACATATACAAAACGTATACGTATAAATATCAGAAAAAGTAGCTATAAATAAAATTATGGAATTATTATTTTTGGTGCTGAATATTTTTGTGTGATTGACACGACGGCACACACCAAATCATTTACAGAAATCGAGATGACAATACTAATTTCGAATTTTTGATTAATGATGCTGCTTTGCCTTTTGTTTTTTTGTTCACTAACAACGTTTTTCCATATAGTATAGCTACTCGTTCGTATAAATTATTTTCATGATGTCGTATTTAGTACTTCCCATACTACCTTCCCGCCTTGTAAAAATGTGTATTATATTTTTAGTTGATTGAGCTTTTTGACACTTCATTAGGCGCTCAGTATATCATGAAAATTTATTATTTTATGGTTTAATATATGGTTTAATGGTAAAATTTTGTCGATTTTGAAATATTTAACAAATCGGTAATAAGTATATATAGTAGTTTTGCATCTAATACGTGAAATATTATTTATAACAAGCGTTATAAATAATAATTTTTTTTTTATATGAAACAAAAAATTTAAGATAAAAATGAGGAAGTTTGAGGGCTTAAACTTCTCGACGATCGATTTTATTCCCAAAACGTCTTCTACATAAATAGCTTTCGAGTTCACAAATACATTTTTTACAAATGCAAGATTCTAGGAGCAAAAGGAATTCCGAATTGTAACTTGGTCTCTAGGAATGCTCCTTGATGTTTGAACATCGCACGGTCGTAAGTAAAAAATGTTCATCGACAACACACAACTTTTGGTAAACCTAGGCCAATTCCAGTTTGGTGAAGACCTTTTCTTCTAGCAATTGACAAAAGTATGTCACGCCCTCTGATCGAATTTTAGCATCCAGCTAGCATGAACCTTAGAATTTACGACATTCGGTTTGTTGCCGAAATGTTAAACAGTAAACTAGATTTCACGGAATAAAACGCGCCACTGTAACAAATTTTTTCTTCTACTTGCGGTGTGACTTGATTACACTTGGCCGACTGGAAAGCTTGCTCATACATCCTTTTTAACAACCATCATCAGCATAAACTACCCAAATTTGCTGTTAGTTGTATTACATAAGATGGTATTGGGACATTTTTAATGGGATTTATTGTGGTAAAACTGTGTGGAATTCTTTCACTTCAGCAATTCGTGACGACGGTATTCAACTCATTAAACCTATTTTTTGGTAATTGTGTACGTTTAAGTCTAACAACCTTCTAAAAAGTGCCTTTGTAAAACTCGCCTTTCAGTTTTTGGATTTTACACTTGTTTAAGATCAACTAACCAGCCAAAATATTATCTTTATTAGGAAGTGGATAATAATAAAATATTGACCGAAATCTTGAAATTTTTGGACTCTTTCACTGTTGACCTGTTGCACCATAACCTCCATCTCAGCTAATTTCATTGCCCTTCAGAATGTTTGAATTGCTAAAGGATTGAAAACGACTTAAAACATATGGCTTAAAATCTCTACACGGATGAAGATTTTTCAAAAAAAGCTGTTAGGAATTATTTTTTGAGTTCTCCTATAAGAGTGGCAGTAATGTTCAAATCTTTCGAATTTGGGTGGTTCTTCCATTAGCTCCTTATGTTCAAAATTGTGTACAAAATTCTGGACCCCTAAAAAGTGTTTTTGTTTATTAGAGTACTGGAGGGGGATATTATAATAAGAAAAGATGTTGGCCTAAGATTAAACCTTGGGTGACTGCTATTGATTTGATACAATAGCGGTAAATGTTTAGTAAATTATTCGATTGGTTCATTTAAATAGTAAGGAATGTCACTTTGATTCAATCTATCGACCGAGTCTGTTCGACATATACCAAGCCAGTCTGTATCAAAGGCTCTTTCTGTATTAAAAAAGATTGTGACTGTTGAATGGCCAAATTGTTTGAAATTTTCTAAAAAGATTTACAAACATCAGTAGTGCTTGAGTAATAGAGTTCTGGGCATACAACCTAAATTGTGTTGTGGAATGTAGGGTTTTAATAGCTGAATCCTATTAAGTAAGCCTATATTTATGACCTTCCTTATTATGTTTAGGACTGAAATTTGGCTTGCCTGACCTAGGAATAAAGATGACATTGCCAATTTTATAATATTCTGGAAAGTAGCTTTTCTTTGAGATACCGTTAAAAATATCGGTAAGCCGATATATAGCTTTATCTAAAAAATTGTGTTGTGGGTAAGTTATATCGTCTCCAGAAGTTTTTTTTTTGTACTAACAAACTGAAAAATGTTGGCAACTGCTACTTTTTCAACCTGGATTTTTTAATTGTGTCAAAAATTCACAATTTTCAGCATTGCGGTTTCTATGGATTTTGGACATTTTTGTTTGGTGGCAACATTAAGAATTTTATGAATTTTTTATGAATTTTATAAATATTTGATTTTTGTCAAAATTTCACAATTTTCATGGACATGTTTGATTACTCATTTTGAGGAGTTTTAGAGGTTTAAGAAGCGATTACGGGGTTTCAATGGACATGAATTTCAAATGTGTTTCATCTAGTTAAAATTTCCAGTTACTATTGATTGGGTCTTGAATGGGATGGTATAAACACATTGATTGAATTATTTTAATTATTTATTAATTTGTGTCAGATTTGCGGAAGAGTGACCATAGAGATTTTCTTAGATACTCGTAGTACTAAATGCATAACTATTTTGTTTATTTTTTAGGAATCCCAACTTAGCGCAGCCGGAATTGAGGTCACCTACCAACACCGTTTAACCTACCGTGAAGGTTGTATTTAACCTTCGCGAGTCAGATTGTCATAGAAATTTCGGTACGCGAATTGATCTTTTTGGATTCTACATATATTTGAACAAGGTCTACACGGTAAAAAATCGAAATTAATTTTAAAAACTTTTTTGTTAGAGTTCTAAACAATTTCGGTTTAATATTTAAACTTAAAAAAATCTAGATTAACAAACTCAGAAATTTAAAAAAATCTCAATATAATGTTTAAAACTAATGTTAAAAAGGTTTTACTCTGAGTTATAAACGTTTCAATTTTTAACCAAAAATACTTGTAAAATAGTATTTGTATAGTGTATATAGTGTAGTGTAAATAGTACTTAAAATCTAACAGGGTTGGTTTAAAATATAAACTCGTTAGTTTGTGATCAAATAAAAAAAGTTTAAAAATTTTTTTTTTATTTATAATAAAAATTCAATAGTTTCCTGGTGTGATCTGATCATCTGGTTTTTGTTAAACAGCTCTATTATTTCTATATCCAACCTCCACCATTGAATTTAGTGTGTTGCCTAATTGACTAAAACAAAAGATATATAAGTTCGGTTTCGATCGAGCTCATGAGAATATATGAATTAAATTTGCTATACAACAAATTAAAAAAATTCATACCAGGTTTTTATACTTCGTATGATCACGTTGTTCTAGTGAATTATAAGAAACTATGCAAATTTCATTTATTACACTTTCGATGCGTTCAGTTTTTTAATATGGAAAAGTTAACTTAACTCTTATGTTTTTTTTAGTTGAGACCATTATGGACAATTTTAAATCTTTTATGTTCTAAATTTTAATATTTAAAATAAAATTTTTGATTTTTTAAACCTTTTATGTTTAAATTTAGTATGACCAAATATATAAATTTTTTTTTACTTAAAATTAAACTGTTTTTTCAAGTTAAAATCAAGAGTTTTCGTTATTAGTTGCCAAAACAAAAAGGATTTATTTCAAGTGTTTTTGGTTTTATTTTAAATCAGAACTTTTAATGTTTAAACTTAATGCTTTGTAGTTTTAAATAAGTTTAAACCTTTTTGAAGTATTAAGATTGAATTTTTTTATTATTCTATAAAACTATTGTGGTTTAAACAAATGCTTTAAAATTAGTCTCGATATTTTACCGTGTAGTCATGATTCTCAGTAGCTTTTGTGAAGACCAACTTTCCATTATTTCTGAATGAGGTTCTATCTTTTACAGCAGCAGTTATTTAGTTTTTTCAGCCATTCTCTTAGCTGGTATGTCCTGTAGTATGATTGGTGATAGTCGCTTTAATTTTTCAATTTTGGTAGCTCGTCTGATACTGCAGAGTTAATGCTAGAAACCGATTCGTGTTACATGGCTTTTATTTATTTAGAAGCCATTAAATTTAAACAAATGTGAAAGGGGAACACAAGTACAACATTACCTGAATTTAGTGCATACCAATAACTCAAACATTAAATAAATATCATTAGATTAGATGGATCTCGCCAAAAGGACACTTTAACTTGCACCCCAAATAGTTTCCCATTATTTCAAAAATGTATTCGATCTCTATATCGAATCGACCATATATATATTATTATACTGTTCAAATTAAATCGCCTCGAGCAAAACCACATAAATCAAATAAATCGATTTAAACATTAAAATATTTACATACACATACAGTGTAATAAAGCAAAAATAACGAATCATATAAAATACAAAAAACATAAATTAATATTTTAACTCATTTCGGGCCATTATTTGGATTTGCCCAACGTAAATATTGCATTCAGTTAAAAAAAAAAATAATTAAGTTTCGAAATATGGTTCGACTTCGAAACGAGTGCAACAAACAAATAATGTAATAGTATTCAAATATTTTATGTACAAATTTACAAAAAAAAAATGTTATAACACATATGCAGTATGCACCATGATTATTTATGTTTGTTTTATGTACTTGCGACTGGCTTTTTAGCTTGAAATCATAATATTTTTGTTAACACTCTGGGATGAGTACAGTATACCCCATTTTGTGCTAAAACATTTATGTTTTTGAATTTAATTATTGGAAAATTTTAATTTTCCATTCAATTATATAAAATATTATTTATACATATATGCAGAGGCAATTTGCCACCCTCCCATAAAACTGTCTAATATAATTAAAAAAACAGTGCGGTAAGCCTAAACATAAACGTAAAAAAATTACATTTTTCGATTAACAAAATAGGTCCATATTTATCTAAATGTTGAACAGCACTGTTGATATATTTTAAAATATATAAATTATTTTAAATAAATACATAACTAATATATTATTCACCTAAACAAAAAACTGTTTGGTTAAATTAATATTTAGACTATCGTTATTTTAAACTTCAGTGCGCGGCTAAAACTATCGAAAATGGTATAAAATATTTATATTATAATTTTTATAAATTAAATTAAAAATATTTTATTTGTACATATTTAGCATAAATTCGAATTATTTTAATTTTGAATATATTTATTATGTTTTTGGGGTATGTGTGGGGGTTCAAATTAGAGTTTATGAAAAATTATGGTTAGTGCGTAGGTGGTGACATACCATTGCCATTATAGAATAATAATCGTTATGATGGTAAAAACGTCATCTCTGAGGCTAGAAAAACAAATTATCAATTATATAATGTTCTGCGTAACTTGACTTTAACTACTTACGTATAAAAAATCCTTCTGAAAAGCAACATACTTAGCTCAAACAAATACACAAACATCTGATATTGAAAAATGATATATCGGTGTTTGGTGAACAAACAGAGCATATTGTTTAGGCAGTGTTTAGAAGAAAACGTCTACAAAACTTTTAAAAAAACCAAAGAGATTACAAAACTTAGACCAGAAATAACCAAACGTCAAGTGAGTACATTTCTAAGGGTAACAGAGAAAAACGATAAAAACCCAGGTCGTAATTAGAAATTTAACATTTTATTGTAATGAAGTAGGCTGCTTAACCAAAAATAAATTAATTTTCATTCCAATTTACAAACAGAATTTGAAATACAATCTGCAGTTGTTATAAAAAATATGAAATGAAAACATGGAGAACTCTTTATCGATAATCGACAATTTCGATTTCGATTCCTAGTAATTTAATAAAACAAATGTTTGATGTAAAAAAACAAAAAATTAAATAGAACAAACAATAAACATAAATACAATAAATAAAATTACTGATCAGTTATTCAATTCGAAATGTTTTTTATAATATCAAAAATAAAAATCCAAGGATGAAAGATCCAGGATAACAAAATAGTAGGATAAAAATCCTAGGATAAAAATCATAAAATCCTACGATAAAAATTCTAAAATAAAAATCCTACGATAAAAATTCTAGAATAAAAATCCTAGAATATTGTTTCTTATTTTAAGAATATTGTTTCTTATTTTAAGAATATTGTTTCCTATTTTAAGAATATTGTTTTTTATTTCAAGAATATTATTTCTTATTTCAAGAATATTTTTCTTATTTCAAGAAGATTGTATCTTATTTCAAAGAATATTATATCTTATTTAAAAAATATTGTTTCTTATTTTAAGAATATTAATTCTTATTTCATGAATATTATTTTTTTATTTCAAGAATATTGTTTCTTGTTTCAAGAATTCTTTTCTTATTTTAAGAATGTTATTTCTTATTTCAAGAATATTGTTTCTTTTTTCAAGAATATTATTTCTTATTTAAGAATATTGTTCCTTATTTCAAGAACAGTATTTCTTATTTCAAGAATATTGTTTCTTATTTTAAGAATATTATTTCTTATTTAAAGAAAGGTTTTTCTTATTTTAAGAATACTGTTTCTTATTTTAAGAATATTGTTTCTTATTTCAAGAATATTATTTCTTATTTCAAGAATATTTTTCTTATTTCAAGAAGATTGTATCTTATTTCAAAGAATATTATATCTTATTTAAAAAATATTGTTTCTTATTTTAAGAATATTAATTCTTATTTCATGAATATTATTTTTTTATTTCAAGAATATTGTTTCTTGTTTCAAGAATTCTTTTCTTATTTTAAGAATGTTATTTCTTATTTCAAGAATATTGTTTCTTTTTTCAAGAATATTATTTCTTATTTAAGAATATTGTTCCTTATTTCAAGAACAGTATTTCTTATTTCAAGAATATTGTTTCTTATTTTAAGAATATTATTTCTTATTTAAAGAAAGGTTTTTCTTATTTTAAGAATACTGTTTCTTATTTTAAGAATATTGTTTCTTATTTCAAGAATATTATTTCTTATTTTAAGAATGTTGTTCCTTATTTTAAGAACAGTATTTCTTGTTTCAAGAATATTATTTCTTATTTGAAAAAATTGTTTCTTATTTCTAGAATATTGTTTCTTATTTTACGAGTATTGTTTCTTATTTTAAGAATATTGTTTCTTAGTTCAATAATATTATTTCTTATTTCAAGAATATTGCTTCTTATTTTAAGAAAATTATTTCTTATTTTAAAAATATTGTTTCTTATGTCAAGAATATTATTTCTTATTTCGAAAATATTGTTTCTTATTTTAAGAATATTATTTATTATTTGAAGTATAGTTTTTCTTATTTTGAGAATACTGTTTCTTATTTTAAGAATATTGTTTCTTATTTCAAGAATATTGTTTCTTATTTTAAGAATATTGTTTCCTATTTTAAGAATATTGTTGCTTATTTCAAGAATATTATTTCTAATTTAAAGAATATGGTTTCTTATTTCAAGAATATTATTGCTTATTTAAAAAAAATTGTTTCTTATTTCAAGAATACTGTTTCTTGTTTTAAGAATATGATTTCTTATTTCAAGTATTTTTTTTCCTCATTTTAAGAATTTTTTTTTTCAAGAATATTATTTCTTGTTTTAATAATATTGTTTTCAAACAATCAGCATGACAATTTGTGGGAATACATTTAGGGTGTAGTTAGAGTGGGGTTTAGAGTGTATTTAAGTGTACTCATTTCCACATTTCCCAAGATGAAGAAAACTTATTGCATTTTTTTAGTTTGGTATCCCCAGTAGGACTAATCTTGTTTAAATAGAGACTAAAAACTGAGAAAATTAGAAATTTTAGCCTATGGTGTAATAAATCAGACAAGTTTGTTCATTTTTAATTGGGAAAAACGAAAATTTCCCAAATTAAAAAAAAATCTGATGAGCTTCAAAATTAAAACCAGCAGCATCGCGTGTTTTGTCCAAACAAAACGATTACAAATTTCAAAAAAATAATGAACTACCAAAATGTGGAAATATTTGTCTAAACGGCCTTCATTATAACTTTGAGCTGGATAAGAGATGTCGTTGCAAAGCTTGAATTTCGTATTGGGTATTTCAGAAAAACAAAAGTTTCGCGGAGTTTTAATGGAGCTACCAGCAAACTGCTAAAGCTTTGATTATTTGGCAACAAGAGAAACCACCGCAAAAATAACCATACCGCATAATTCGATGTAATAGACTAAACCAACTTTTAGTAGTTATTTTATCTTAGAGTTCCTCTTGTCCCCAGTATAACTATTTAAAGTCAAATTATTTTAAATAATAATTACAAAAAAATTTAATTTTTTTAAAATTTGCTTTTACACTATTGGCATTGAACATGGAATAGAAGATGCACAGAAATGAAAACGCAACTATCTCAAAATTTAGAGGAGGATAGGTAAGAAAAGTTTATTGTCCATCCCATGTAATACCAAACGCGCAGAATTTGGACTCTGAACATAACAGTCCCATTGCAGACGAGACGTCTAGCTTAAAGTAATCCAATTAATGTTTTTTTATCGATTAAATCGTAACAAAAGTAGGTTAAAATTTCTCACTTGGTCCGAACATTATTGCACAATAAAATACTTCAACTTTATTAAGGAAACTGTAAAAAAGTAATATGCATGTACATAATATACTACAGTATTATATCCAATTCATAAAAAGGTGTAATAAGCTTCTTTAAGAAAAGCATACACATATATGGAATGCAACAATAATGGAATTCAAAGCATATCATCTACATATTCTATTGTGTTATATGTACTGAGGCAGCCAGAGCTCTTTTGTTTATAACGAAAACGGAAGGATAAAACGAAAAATTGTCAAAATAACAGCAACATTTTCTAGATTTATTTTTACATCACTTTGTGACATTTTTTTTATTATTGTATATACTTTAATATGCAAAGGTTTTTCTTCAGACAGTATGATCGGTAGAATATTAAACAGGTATTAAAAATGAACATTTTGAAAATTCCAAATTTTTAGAACAACTTTCAAAATTAAGAAGTATCTAGGAAACCTTAAAGTTCCCAAATTATCAAAATTGTAAAGTAGCCAAATTTCTCAAAAGAAAACTTTTTTTAAAAAAATTTCCTTTAAAATTCCCAAAACCATAATGTTGTTAAACTTTTAAAATTTAGAGATATTCAGTATCATTTCAAAGATTCCAAAATTATCAAATCTTCACATAAAAATTTTCCAAATTGCAAAATATCTAGAAAAATTCAAAAACTCTCAAAATTTTCACAAGCCATAGTCTACCAAAATAAAAAGATATTTAGGAACATTAAAATTTCTGAAAGTTATTAAATACACACGGGTTTAAAAATTTTAAAAGCCCGTGGTTGTTAGCCTATTGAATTTAAGACATTTATTTTATTTTTTTTTAATTTTCAATAAAATATAAAGCCTTTCAAAATTCTAGGTTTTCTAAAAAACCTCCAAGTTCCTAAAATTCTCAAAAAAACATGATTGTTAGCCTTGTAAAATTTCCAAAACTGTCGAAAAATTAACAACATATCAAAAAATTTTCAAAAGCACAGAGCTGTTAGTTTTATAAATAGTTATTATCATTTCAATGATTCTAAAAATATAAAATTCACAAAAAGTCTTAAAATTGCGAATTATCTAGAAAAGCTAAGAATTCCCGAAAAATTTTAAATGCAAGTAATGATGAACCTGTCAAAATTTTAAAATATTTGGAATAGTTAAACATTTTCCAAAATTATAAGGATTCAAAATTATCAAATAAACAAAACATAGTTTTAAAATTTCAAAAAAATCTAGGAATTCTTCAAAATTCCCCAAACTTTTCAAATTCCAAAATTATCAAAAGCTTATTATCGTAAACCTTTCAAAATTGAGAGATATTATGGAACTTCCAAAGATTCCAATATTATCAAATAAACACAATGTTAAGCTTATCAAAATTGTTCCATATTTGCCGAAAATTAAAATTTCTCGAAATTATCAAAAGTACCTGGTAGTTAGCATTTAACAATTACAAGATATCCAATATTTTTCAAAATTTTAAAAAACCTCCAAGTTTCTAAAATTTAAAGTTCCCAAAAACATTCTTTAAGCACAGTGGAGGTTAGTCTTTCAAAATTGAGAGAAATTGAGAATCATTTTAAAGATTCCAAAATTATTAAAACAAATAATGGTTAGTCTATTAAAACTTTAAAATACTTTGGAAAATTAAAAATTTTCCATGACTTCAAAAAGAACAAGATTGTTAACTTAATGGAATTTTCAAAAATTCTGAAAATTTTACAAGTTTTCAAAAGTTTCCATTTACAATTGAGAAATATTCAGGGTAATTTCACTGATTCCAAAATTATCCAATTCACATAAAGTCTTTAATGGCGAAATATTTAGAAAAATTCAAAACTCCCCAAAAATTTTCAAAATCTCATAATTTTTAGCCTATCAAAATTGAGAGATATTTAGAACCTTTCAAAGATATTAAAAATGTTAAATACACACAATTGTAGGCTTATTAAAATTGTAAAATGTTTTTGAGGGTTAAAATACCCGTAAGATTCGTTAAAAATCATGATTTTAAGACTTTCGAAATTAAGAGATATTTCATGGATTTCGAAATTGTAAAGTACATATTATAAAGTATATCAAAATGTCCCAACATTTCCGAAATTGCATTCAAAATGTTTGCCTTTCAAAATTGCAAAATTTTTTGAATAATTTTAAAATTTTCAAAATCCCTGTAATTATAATTGTGAAATATTTAGGTACAACATCGTTCTATAATTGTACGGAATATCAAAATTAAATTTAGTAAGGAATGTAACTCTTTTTGCTGGTTGATTGATTTAAACTGATCATATGCAACTATCCAGTACTAGTTTGAAGTCTGGTTCGGTCATTTAACTTGCAATTCAAGTGAAGGTGTGATATAGTTATGTTCTTTTTGTAAATTATGTGTCAAAAAAATTTTTTTTTAATGTTATACAGATCATACTGTATATTTTTGGTTACATCTGACATGGTATAGTGTATTCTAATTTAATACTTCATGCACACATAGAATAAGTTCGTATAAGACCAACTTGGAAAAGATTTTAAAAATATAGAGCAAAAAATGAAATAAATCTTGAAGGATCCAATGCCTTACACAAACGGATCGAATAACCTTTAAATCATTTGTTTCATAAATCTAACTAATATTATTCAAGTATGTTGATGACACGATCTTTATGAAAACTATAAGAAAGTGATTATACGTGACATAGTTATTACATTAAAGTTTAACGGAGATGAATGAATTTTTATATCGGGACGCGGAAACAAAATAATACACATCGATTTTGCTTAACGGAAACGGAAGTGTATATTGTCATAACCACATTTTCTATGCTGTTATCACATGAAACCAAAACCAATAGCTAAAATGTTAAATGTAACATATGTACGTACATAATAAAATAAAATTAGGTTATAATTTTGTATACCGGGTGTTTTTTAACCTGAAACTTTTAAATATCTCGGAAACTAAGCACTCTAAGAAAAAAATGTTTGAGATCAAAATTTAATCATTCTGAAGGTGACATACATTAGTGCTAAAATTAGTACCCCTCCCCTTCTTGTAGGTGGGGCAGGGGGTAACTTTAAAATTAAAATAGGAACCCCTATTTTTTTGTTCAGATTCGGTTCTCTGACTAAAAATAAGTAAGGATGTTAGTTAATTTTGACTAAAATCGGCTAACCGGAAATATCTGCTTCCAAAGGGAGTTCTTCGAGTTTTTTAAATATTTCAAAAAGTACAGCATTCACGAAAAAACTTTAAGTGCACATAATTTTGTATTAAAAAAATAAACAAAAAACTAAAATAAAAATAAAAACAAAAAAATTTGAAAAAAAAATTAAAATTCTGCCACTTCCGGTGAACCGATTTCCGCTAAAACTAACTTTCCTACATACTTGTTTTTAGTTGGAGAATCCAGATCTGCAATAAAAATGGGGGTTCCTATTTTCATTTTAAAGTTACGCCTTGTCCTACCTACAGGGAAGGGAAGGGTTACTAATTTTAGCATTAATATATTTCCTCCACGGGATGTTTAAATTTTGATCTAGAACATTTTTTTCGTAGAGTGCTTATTTTCCAAAATATTTGAAAGTTTCAGCTTAAAAAAAACACCCGGTATGCATATATTATTTTATATTTACCTTTATCTCCATATTAAGAGCAAAGGGCGTCTCTTAGTATATGACCATCTTAATATATTAGTGGTTCTGCTTTGATTTTCATAATTCTCAAAATTCTTTCACTTCTACTAAAACATTAATTTTCTAGTGTTTTTTCCTAGTTTTCCGACTTTCGTTTTTTTGCTGGTTCCTCTCAGTATATTGATTTTATAAACAAGTTTTTATTTCGTGGCTTTCGGTATAAAGAAATCTCCAATTTTCAAATTATCCATTTGATGTTTCCATGTGTAGCGCTAATTTAAATTGTTAAAATGTGGCGTGTGACGGGCTATTAGCCAATCAGAAATGTGTATTTTGAAAACCTTTATAAGGCACACGCCACATGTCGAGCGATGGTTTAATTTTTCTGCTTTCCTGTCACGGTTACACTCAACACATACAATTAATTTTTGATAGTTTTGCCACGTCATGTTTATTTATTTTCTTTTGTTTTTAATAAAACGGACTACTCGATAATAAATAACAAAAATTATTTAATTATAGTGCGTAGCTAAATCCGTCACATATGTAAATTGTTGTCTATGAAGAGTCATCTTAAGTGTCTCTAAAAAGCTAGTAATATCTTTTGATATTTTCTACATTGTTCCGCTATCCACATTTAACGATACGTTTTTTCATTTTCACTAAAAATGAATTGAGGAGTTTAGAATCTCAATAAAATGTTGTGTACAAAGTAGGCTATATTGTTGATTTGTTAGGCCCACTAATAGTTCCTTGTTCAAAGAAATACGAAGCACTGATCTTTCACGAACCATCAAATACAACTTTCAGTTTTGTGGTCACGCTCTAGTTTCTAATGACAGCACGATGTGGTAAATAATATGCATTCATCTGCCATTATTCGACATAATATAAGTGAACAAATGCCATCAAACCGTTTATCTCTTGCTCATAAAGATTTTTTCTGGAAGTGCTTCTTGCATTTTTATTCAGTTGCGGGTTGATTTACTTGATCTGGCATTTCTTCAATTTCCCAGAAAGCTCTAAAATTATTTGGTCAATGTTTATCGCTAGATGGATTTTTAGTGGGGTCCGACTCCCACTAGTTACAATAGTGTTGTGATCAATAGTGTAATGCAGTCAAATTTATGTTGCTCACAAATGAGCTTCCTCTTACTTCATGTCGGAGAATTTATCAGCACCAACCAATATATAGAAATAGTTACATCGGATTATTAAAAAATGGATTTGTGAGTTCAACGTTTTCCATATTTTCAATATAGTTGTGTTTGTAAATAAAGGTTTTTTATGACCCTTATATTTAAAAATTAATTAAAGATATATAAAAAGGATTTGTTGGATTAAATTTTTAATAATTCATAATATAACTATTACTTTTAATGTCTGTGCGTTTAAAATTAATTTTTACCGCCATTTTCATGTTTGTAATACGTTTTAAAGTCAACACTTTTTTTCATACGATTTGTATAGAAAGGAGAGTATTTTTCGTCTTTCTACCACCTCTATTTTGATCTATTTTGATCATTGCGGCTTTGTATATGTATAGGAGGTTTTGATCAAGGCTGAAATTTTATTACAAAAGAAGGATTAAAATTTCACAAAGCTTAAATTAATTATATCGATGCACTCTTACTCGTATCAACTTGTCCGCATTGTATTTAGGAGTTTGGTCATTACATTGAAATTTACTCGTGCTGGTCTATGACGGATTAAATATTTGTATGTGAAATTAATTTGGTATCCATTTATTTGTTTACCAACAAAAATAACATTAAAAATTCAAAACCATTGATTAAAGCCGTTCCATCGTTATTTATGTTTGTATCAAAGTGAAAATTGGAAAAATGGAAAAAAGTTTTATTTGTTTGCATTTAAATTCGTACTGAAATTGTTTTGTAAATAAAAATTATAATGTGTACATTAGGTTTGTTGACAAACAGGCATAACCATTATCATAATGAAAAAGCTTTGATGTGTATCCACAATTACAAGTAAATTATTCATTATACAAACGAGAGTACAAAACAATTTTTTTAGGATTGTCGAATACGAAAAGTTTTTAATATTTTTTACTTTGCAATTAAGAGACTTGTTAGCTTTCATTCGTAATTATGAGATCGAAAATAATTTGTGATGTAAAGGAATCGGCGTTATATCAGCCTATGTATTTGCCTATATTTTAACCTGAAACATAGTTTTTGAATTCTAATAACTCTTTAAGCATTTCGGCACCACACAGTTACTATACCTATTTTCGTTACTATACCTATTTTTGAACACATCGTCTCGTGATGTTTATTACGATTTTGATGTATATTACAGCTTCTTGTGCTAACTCCAAACCGTTCAAAAATGCATGCAGATGTTTTGCACTTAGTTTTAAGGATTTAATTAGATTCCGTGGTATTATAGTTTGAAGACGATGTAAACGTGACTTAATATTCTTCTATATGCAAACGATGTTTTCGGGTTGTTCTTCATCTCATTCGGCTTTTTTATCCAAAAATTTTGTAATGTTATTTTAAACAATAATCAGCCTAATGGATTATAATATAATCTTAAGCTTTTCGATAATAATTTTCTTTGGCCAAAGTACACTTCAATGGTTATTGGTTAACATGGTTATTTTGAATGACACCACATCTAGCAAGTACCATATTACGCAAAGAGCTAAACTAGGGAAATTGAACTTCCAGTCACGATTTAATCCACTCCTAAATATTTTTGCAACTTTCTCTAGCAATCGTACTGTAAGAAAATTAGCACATGTTGTTCCTTTGATAACCGATGCTGTTCCATCGATAATCGTGCAACATTTGTAAAAAATCAGCTCCTCGCCAGGAGTTCTGCCCAACAGAAATAATTAAATGTTTGCATTGCATGAATCCACCAGTATCGGACGATACATTTTTTTAATGTCAGAATTAATCGCAACCATTTTTTTCGTAAACGTAAAACTATATTTTTAAAAACTGGTTGCTACTTATAACCAAAGCGACCAATCAACGATACTATCAATCAACAATCAATCAACGATGATGAGGTATAGAACGTGCTAGGCAGTCGTCCAACGGTTCTACATTCAAGGAAGTCTGTGTCATTTTATTCAGTTGAATGTACTCTTCTATCTCTTCTATAATTTCGTGTAGCTGTGTGGCTTCTTAAGTAGTAGGGTCAGTGATTGCTATCATTTATAACTTAGCAGCTTGTATTATATTAACAGTGCGATTTCATTTATGATTTTGTCGCTCCATGATTCACTGATATTGATTGTTTGATTGTTAAAATGAAAAGTTTTTAATTAACGATAAATTTAATTAACAATATCACTATGTTAACTTACTACTGTAGTCATTTGAAAACTTTAGAAATTATAAAATCTATAAAAACAAACAAGTAATATTGCACCCTGAATGTTTGCACCACGAAGTAAGACCTTTCCGGGTTCCGGCATTTTATATTAGAACGGCATTATATTAGAACATATTTAATCAAAAACCACTGTTCAGTCTTTGGTTGAATTATTTTCGACTAAATTGTTGGTTTAGAGAAGGCCCTAGACTAGTTTGTTTGATTTATTTTTAATTTAAATGATTTATGTTTTCTCTATACACCAAAACACTTTATAGCCTTATTACTTATACCTAATCTTGATTTTTAATTTATGTATCATGTTGTGTGTTTTCTTATTTATTGGTTATAAAATCATCATTGACATTTAGCAAAAGTTTACCTTAGAATATAAATCATCACTAATAAATATCTATATGTCTGTCTGAAGCAATAAATTTTTGGTTTAATCAATCAACATTGGTAACTTACTAATTCATATAATTAAAAATCGTATAAATCAAAGACACACAGATTGAAATAAATATTTTATGTGGGAGTTTCCCAAATATTATAAGATTATGGTACAACGGGCAAATATTGAAACAGCATTCACAAAAAATGATTTAGTTTAATAGTTTTTTTAACAATTAGCCAGCTCAAACCGTAATGAACCAATGAAAAATTTATGCAAATGATGAGTCTCAAGCTCCAAAACAAGAATATTCTCATGCAACTCCTAATCAAAAACCAAAAATGAATGAATTAAAATAAGCTTTTTAGAACGCCAATAGGCTAACGCAAAGTAAACTAGAAGTACAAAATTCCAAATCGAACACAATATCGACATTATGCTGACAAAAAAATCAAAGTATACACTTTTTGTGATACTAAATCATCCTAGCGTAAAATTCCAAGGAGGATCTGCTATCCTTATAACGAACAGAATACGACATAATGAACTCTAAAAATATGGTTAGTAGCATATTCAAGCAACTAGCATTTGCTCGGAGAAATGGACGGGAAAAATGCGTTACGTCTGCAGTTCGTTGGCCCTCGAACCATTTGATTAAAAGACATCAATTTGCAAATTACTTTAAAACCCTGAGAGAAAAATTTATTGTAAGAGGTGACTCCTACAATAAACTTGACAATGTCAAACCTATCCAATGAAGTTCAAGGTTAACATTTTCGGAAGTTAATACAACTGTGGGAATACATGCAAGATAAAATCTGGACCATATATCTGCTGGCTACCTAACCTACTGGCCAACCGAGAGGCGAACAATTCCTGACCTACTGAACTTTTGTGTAACAAAGAGTATATAAAGATCTCCTGTAACGGCTGAAACGTGCTACAACCTGCCTTCTGATCATTCACCGGTATTAATAACAAAACATCATCACCTAGATTTCTGGAGAATCAACATAATAATTGGACTCAATTCTATATTAACCAAATTGAAGAGTCTTCAATAAATGTTGCTTTAAAAACAAAAGATTGATTGATGCTATACCTGTATAAAACGGTCAATACGCATACAGTGGCAGGTACATAGATCACCTACTCTCAATTCAACATTAAACAAAACGATAAAAGATCTAAAAATAGCCTTGTTAAAAGGACGCGATGAAGTGGTTCAAAATTATTTCAATAGACTCACAACGACTGAAGCAACATACTACTCTTTGTGGAAAGCCACAATAACCTGAAACGACCTACAGCTACACTATTATGCCCTCCAAATCGTCTCATAATGCAAACATATTTGGTCAGCTTCTTAGTAAAGTATTTACACCTAACGAGCAATTCTCCCCGGAATGTTTTCTGATGAAGTAAAAGCTTCGGAAATCCAGCCAATTAAATACCAGTGGCGCCAAGTACAAAAAATAATTAAGGAAAACATAGATCCAAAAAAAGCAGCAGGGCATGATCTTCTGAAAAAATGTATCAAACTAATAACGTCCATTGTGAATGCTAAAATGAAAACGAGCTACTTTTCTGAAACCCCGACACTTTCAAAGTTATTTGAAATAATGCTCCTTTACGAACTTAAGCCAATTCTACGTGAGAAAAAAATAATTCCGGATCATCAATATGGATTTAGAGAAGAACATAGAACCATGGAGCAAGTTCATAGAGTCGCATTTAAAATCAGGAACGAAAAAAGTACTGCTTTGCAGCGTTTTTGGACATTTATATTTGTTCAACATTTTGACATTTATATTTGTTATATTTGATTAATACTGCAGGCCTAATAACATGAAACTACGCAAAAGTTTCAAGATTTACAGATGATACAGCAATTCTAGCTACACATCAAGATCCAAAGAAAGCTTTAAGAAATCTGCGGGAGTACTTAAATAAAATAGAAAATTGGCTACCTAAATGGAGAATTAGGGCCAACAAACGTTTAATCGGCGCACATTACAATGACATTCACTCTCCTCGGCCTACATTTAGATGGAAGGCTCACATAGAGAAAAACCAATTGAAACTAAACGTCAACAAATCAAAAGGTGAGTCAAAATGAACTGGTTAATAGGCAAACATTCAAACTTAAGCCTGGAGTGTTAAGTTTTGCTGTATAAAATGGTATTTACACCTACTTGGACATATCGCACTAAACTATGGGGATCCACTTGTGCTTCTAATATAAAAAAATTGGAACAAGTGCTGTCAAAAATTCTAAGAACAACTTCGAAACGATAGCAGATACAATCAAACAGTACAGCAAAAAGTGCCGGTTGAAATTAGAACAACATCCCAACACGTTTTAGCCAGGATAATCCTAAAAAGGCCCACATATTGGTGACTTAACTAAAAGAACCTTTGGATCCAGCTAGCTAATTAAGAGTAAGTTACTAAGTTCATATTAATATTAAGAACTAATAATGGTTAAGTCTTAATCAATTGTATTTATTTAGTTGTAAGATTTGATTACATCTTGTGAATTTTCTAGGCAGGAAAGATTCAAGAATAAAAAAGTCAAAGGCAGTTATTAAAAAAAAAAAATCTTACTTGCAATACTAATTCCCAAATGAACGTATGTGGTGTTTATATTTATAGACATAGCAATCGGAATTACATAAAGTACCACTTAAAAAGAAATAAACTCTTTTGAAAATTCAATTGTTTGATTAAGATACAATTTAGTAACTTAATTAATAAAAAATAACAAAGAAAACAACAAATAATCATTTTTAAATTCAAGAAGCCTTTGGCCGAAACTTTATATTCACTAAGATAACCATTCAAAGAAAAAAAAAAAAAGGACGTACAATATGCTTCCAGACATAAAGTTGTTTTGCATTCAATTTGTCCTAATTTGCTTGTTTATCGCAACCATTTTACCCTCTGCCATAGAAAACCCTCACCTAAACGTAAATTACATGTAAAAAATTGTGTTGAATTTCCACCACATCAATTTTTGTGAACCAACCGCACTGTCTGTTTTTATAACCCTAATGTTTAGGGTTGCACTGTCTTTACTAGTCAGAAACGATATGATAAATATTTGTGAATATAAATTTTTGACATTTATTTGATAAAATCAAAGACGCCCAAATTATTACGGTATGTTACTATGATAATTGTTGACAAATACTAAAACTTTCTATAATAAAATCTAAACTCATCTTGTAGCACACTCAAATATAAACAATAAAACATAATATAAAATTCACTACTTGGTTTTGTAGTATGCAAAAACCAAATAAGAAGCATTTAAATATTTTCGTTGCTATGACAATTTCAATAAACAATGCACGCGATTAAACGTAATTTTCTTCATAGTTTTTGTATTTCACACAGCGTAATAAAAATTTTGGGAAAGTATGAGAATCTTTTTCAAATAAATGT
This sequence comes from Tipula confusa, assembly GCA_963556175.1. Lineage (NCBI taxonomy): Eukaryota > Metazoa > Arthropoda > Insecta > Diptera > Tipulidae > Tipula > Tipula confusa. The sequence goes on along the minus strand of OY744476.1, from coordinate 195,358,463 downwards.
CAAAAATTTTATTCACAAAAATTTATCATGGGTTTCGGACACAATCTAAAAAGAAAAAATTGTAAAAATTGTAAAAATTGTTTCTTGTCACCACGATTACATATAATAAATTATGTTGACCAATCTAATTAAATTATACACATCACGTGTAAGGTAAATTGTAGCCGTTTGTCTTGGCCCTTTTTCTTGCGATTGCAGCAGGGACCGTATCGCTCTTCCGAAGGTACAGTTCAACAAAAGATGTTGAAATAAACGTGATGCAATTTCATTACCTCCTTTGTTCCCTTTTGCTTCATGCCACATTATATTAAAATCACTATTTTTTTCTGCTTGGAGAATTGTTAAATTAAAAGTTCAAAGTTGACGTTTATAGAAATTGACTAATGTTCGAAGCAATAGTGTGGCTAGACGTTGTTGCAAATTGAAAGTGTACGTTTGATCAGAATGATTTTCTTTAGCATATAATTTATCAACTCGTTTTCTTCGGTAGGCTGATTTGGCGTGATCTAAATGTGTTTTCTCCTCGTTATTTAACACTAAATTATGTTCCTTATTTCTGAAGAATTTGTTTTCATTAGAACCAACTCACATTTTCCACATAGTAGTTATACGAATATACTCAGTTCATTTGTAAATTTGACCTTAGTTTCAATATTAGAATATTTCAATATTGGGTATTTTCCAAACAGAAACGCTTAACGCAGATTATAAATATGACATAGTAATACAATGGCTTTGCACTTCTACTAAACATAAGTTTCCCTTCCCTGGTAATATTTTTGTTACTTGGGAAAATGATGGGTATCAACATCACTGTCATCGTATGCAATTCCAGGAAAATTTGAGAGAAGCAACATCCTTCATTAAAAGAAGTAGCAGTTTCATGTTGTATATAATAGAAGTAAAGTGTTTGTTTGTCACAGATACCAATTTAGAGCTGAACTCCATTTGGATTCCTTGTTTACTAGAACAAGGAATTATTCCATATAAAAGAATAAAAAATAAAAGTTAATTTATCTGCTGAACTACGTGACCTCGCTAAATTTTGTTTTAGTTCTTTTGACCACCTAAGTGCACGTGTGAGCCGGTATTTTACTCAACGTGTTGCCACCTGTTGGCGGATCTGAATGCACCTATTGTTTCTAAATTGTTCGAAGGTTCGCATTGGCTAGCTATAAATATTCGAAATTCAGATTCTGAAAAAATGGCAAAAAGGTTTAATCAAGATACAGCAACTAAAGAGTATACTATTCCTATTTTAGCATTGCCTATTGTTGTACCCAAATCTGAGAAAATAGTAAGGTTTACAGAGCAATCGGGTTCGATCTTGAGCTAGCTCTTCGTGTTGTCCTAGATAACGGGCAAAACTAACCGAGCTCAATATTCTGTCGTCCTTGATTGCAACCAGAGCTTGATCAAGTCCTGGTATAATTTCAGCTTGCCAATATTTGCAAGGAAAACAAAATACATCTATTAAAGATGTGATTATATATTTTATTATGAACTCATCGATCAACTTGAAAGCTGAAAATTGTAGAAGTACCTCTGAAAGTTATATTACATCATTGCCGCATTCAGTCTAATCACTTGAGTTCAATCATGTGCCAGCGTCTGGTTGAAATGATGGAACAAGATGATGCCCTGAGGTGTTTCACTTTTAGGAAAGATAAACCCTAACATAAAGTTACAGTGTTTCGTAAAAAAAGCATCTCTTTGACGTACAACAGAGCTAACTGAAAAAATCCCTAATAGCTTGTTTACAACTTTGACACTGTATTAGTTTGGCAAAACTGTTATTGTTTTTAAATAAACTCGCATAAATTTCAGGTTTATCTCCCTTTCTACGGTTCACATTTTGTATTTGACAATTTTTATCTCAAGCTCTCGGCTGTCGTACTATACTTATTAGAAAGTCAGTGATATGTTACTTCCAAGTGTCGAGTACTATATCGATGTTATAACGGAGGGTTCCATCTTGCTCCCAAAAGGTAATAGATCTAGGACTAACGGTATGGTTTGGAAGCTCGTTTAAAGTAATAACTTGAATTGCGCTCATTGCTGAATTAATTTGTCTTAAGACTTCAATTTACTACCATCCACTCGTAAGACGAATGATCTTACTAGGATTTGAGTTTTTCTTTAGGCTTCATTTTGCTGTTCGACAAAAAAACGATACTCCGCAGCAAACCAATTAGTTGTGGGTTTAACTTTTACCAAAGGTTGCCAGGCGGCACTTATAACCAAAGTTGTCAAGCCCCTAGTCAAAAGCTTATATAAAGGATCACATTATCATCAGGTTGGATGGTTTCCATAATCCTCCTGCTAATGACATATTAGTAATATTTTATTTTCTTATCGATTTTTATCAGACTTTTACATTTAAAAACAAGTTTCATTATCCTGTGTTCCCTGCATTGTATAAAAGCTTCCATCGTTTAAGTTTGGTCATCGCCACATTGTTCTCGGGACGTTTTTTTCAAGTGTATTTATGTTTTCAAACGTATTTTTACCTTGGACTCAAATAAAAACATAAAACAAAAGTGGCCGAGATTATTTTCAAAGTAAAGCAACGTTTAGACTTGGAACACATAGTTTTAACTTTTTTTCTATCGGTTTTATTGCAGCACAACAAATTATAAAAATTATTGTTTAATGATTGATAACACATATGGTCAAAAGAGTGAATTTATTCAAGGCTAAATAAATTCATATAATGCAAAAAGATAATTAAACAAAACGGTTTGAGCTTTTTTGTAAATTACTGAACAAGTAGTTCCATGATTACAGAGATTATGTGATTACGTACCCCTTACTCGATCAGCCAACCACGGCATGGTATCTACGGATAAATATCTTTGGCCAAATTAAAACATAATTTTGCCTTTGAGTAGAAAACTTAAAAAACGCAGTGTGACAGATATAAGATTGATAAATTAGCTATACGAATTTGAAAACTCTGCACAAATATGAATCTCGTAGTCTTCTCCGCCTAACGGCCAAATATCAAACAAAATGGTGAAGGTCTCATCATTTAAATAAAACAATTTAACGCTAACTACTGTAAACAGTTTTAATTTTCAATTATGAAAAACCCGAAAACATCAACAAATTACAGTAGATTTGTAAACTGAATATAAAAAGTTATTATAATATTAAAATTAAAAATAAACAATTATTTTTTATCAGTCAATATAATATTTTGGTGAAATGAAAACCTCACAAACAAAATGTAAACATTTTTGTACCGTGGTTTTTCGGCTCAATCATAATAACACATTGTGCTGCTGGCTAAGTAACGGAGTGACTGACTTACCGATGGCTGTATACTCGTATTAAATACACAAATAATACAAAATAATAATTTCGAGGCACAACAAAATATTGATTAATTTAATATTCAAATATATAAATTTAAATTTTGGTTTTATTTATCATTTTGTTATAAATTAAAATTTTAAATTATTATTTTATTTTTTTATCTAAAATATTGTCAATTAAAAATATGTAAATTTTTTTAGCATTTTAATTGGAAGTCGCGTAAAATAAATTTTATACAAGAACCAATTTAAATTTATTTTTCTTTGAATATACATCATTTTAATATTTATTCATGGGTTGATTATTAATTACTCGGTGATTACATAATTTAATTGTGATTTTATACTGTCACAGTTGATTAACTTAATAGTTTATCAGTCGTTTGACACGTTGCTGGTAGATATATGGATTTTAAAGTAAAGCTCGCAAACGATTATGTATAGATAGTTAATTTAAATGATTTCACTATAATATCATCGTTACGTGATTTTCGTGGTATGGTACAATCACAGATTTTTCAAGTTCAGACCAGAACTGTACTTCAAGAAACAGAAAAAAAGCGAAAAACATGGATAAAGGTTGATGCGGAGAAATAAAATACATTTAGACCATTACAGATTCTGGCTTTTTTATGATTTTGAGACAGCTCGGTTTTACGTAAAAAAAATGAAATTTTATACAGTTTATGTACCCAACAAAACCTATTCTGTGATCATATGGGTCGACCTTAACCTGCGCAGCATATTGCTATGCAACCTTGAAGATTATTCTAAAGTAAGGGGCGTCCTCAACGAAGTTGCTGCTTAGTTAATATTCTAGATCCAAAAGTAGTCATCCTCCTTGACGATCTGGGATATTTTATATTTTTTTATATTTTTTATTATAACTGCCTATAGCTTTTTTCTTGAATCTTTCTAAATAGAAACTAACAAGATGTATTTCAATCTTACAAACTAACCTTACTGCTAATTTTATAAGTCTGAACCAATATACTTATTATTAGTGTGCATCATTTACTTAATTTATAAATTCAATAGTCCAAGTGGCTCAGCTACTCTCAGTCGTCTGAATCTCGGCTGTTTTAGAATGTCCTGGCCAAAGCATTGGGATGTGTCTCTAATTTTAAACAATATCTCGAACTATAGGATCTAATCGTATCTTTAATGAACCAATGTCATCATGTATGTTTGTGTTTCGAATATACCAGGGAGCTTTCGTAATCCTACGAAGTATTTTTGATTGTGTACATTGCAAAAATTATCTATGTGATGCTCTGGTGATTCTCTATTACTAAATACCATATGTCCATATAGGCCATACGTCCATATAGTTGATAACGTGTGTTCATTTATTTTCATTGACTTTAATTCGCCAAGTCTTTAACCAGTTTCCAATTTTATTGAGATGATTTTGCAATTGCTTTGAGGCAGTTTGAGCAATTTTACAAGACACCAAGATAGCTGTATCATCAGCAACTTTTGATAATATAGCTTCACTAGAAATAGGCAAATCGGCTATATACAGCAAGTATAAAATGGTCCCAAGACACTTCCTTGAGGAACACCTGCACTAATATCATTTAAACCTGCGGTAGCTGCATTTTGTTTAACAAAGTATTGTCTTTGAAGACGATAGTTTTCAAGAACTACATGGAACTGTTTCGGCAAAAGTTTTTTAATTTTCTATATAAAACCTCTCTGTCAAACTTCTTTTCTTCAAAGATGCGAGTTTGACTGCATTGACAATTCTGTGAGCTTGCTGTGATGATCTGGTATAATATGTCGTTTTTCTAGTACTGGTTTCAGTTTCCTTAATTTTTCAAATAGTTTTGACACTATGGAAAGCATCCTTATTGGACGATATGACGAGATTCGTGTGTCGTCTTTTCCAGGCTTATATATCATTGTAATTTGGGATATCTTCCACTTTTGAGGAATGTCCAGTTCGTATGATTGCATTGAGGATGTACGTTGTTAGTTTAATACATTTGTCTGGTAATTCTTTAATCATTTTACCGGTAAAAAGATCATATCTTGGTGCTTTTTTCGAAGTTATGTCGTTTTTTATTATGCTCTTAACTTCTCTCCACTTAAACTTTATAGGGTTAAAATTCGAATCATTCATCATTTGGTTTGGTAGTATGTAGTTGTTAACTTGTTTATGTGGTGAGAATACGCTTTTTAGATGAACAGCAAAAGCATTCGCTTTTTTTCATCCCTTCTCGCCTAATTGCCACTTGGCAGTCTAATGGGTGTAGCTTTTCATAAGGAGTAGTCTGTTCTCTCAGCTGCCGAGAGTTCACTTAAAAGTTTTAGATAACTTCATTTTCTTCTTCCTTCAGAGCTACTTTCAGGATTTTAATTGCTCGATTTAATTTCCATTTCAATATCGATGATCTTTATTGCCGCCCCTGCAGTCAAATTTTCCGCTTTTCTTGTATTAGTTCTTGGATGTTTTTAGAAAATCTATTAACTTTTTCAAAAACACTGATGTTAGGTTTTGCCTTTTCTGCTGCAACTTCTAGTATATTTCTGAGGTATGCTGCTGCTGCATCAATATTTGCTGGGCTGCTAAGAGGAATATCCAGTTTGCAATTCTCTACAATTTGTTTACTATATTGATCCCATTTAGTTTTTTTATTGGTTAGACGTTTCATACCTTGACTCTTTAGGGCATCAGTACTCACTGTTATAATTATTGGTGAATGATCGGACGAAAAATCAATCTGTTGCTATAGCATTTGTACGTGCAATGCCTTTAGTTATACAGAAGTCTATTAGATCAGGAATTGTCTTTTTATCCGATATATAGATCTTTTTGGCCAATATATTGGATGCCCCGCTGATAGATAACCCAAATACAGTTCCTCCATAACTTCATAGAGTTGTTTTCCTTTCGGAGTTGGCAATTTTGTACTCCATTGAGTATGTTTTGCATTATAATCACCTCCCACAATGAATTTATTGCCGAAGTGGTTAAAATAATCTAAGAATAGCTTCTGTTTTATTGCGTGTTTTGGAACGCAAATACACTGATGATCTTAGTCATATCAGGGGCTTATGTGATAAAAAAAAATCGACAACAAACCAATTTCGTTTCGGGCATTAATTAATTTAGCATCTAAAGTATCCTTCAGTAATGAAAATGCACAACCTCAACAAATCTCGACCAACAAATTCTGATAAACAATGTGAAATAATTAGCCGACAAATAGTTTAGCGGGATCCAAGTGAACGGTACGTGGCGACATGGTGACCTTGTCATTCAACATAAATAATACCAGCAAACTGAGTGCTACAAAATAAAAAAACCCGCAACCGTTTTTAAAAGTTGAGAAAAGATTACAAAATAATAATCGTCTACGATACTTGCAAGTAGGATTTTTGAGACATTTTCAAATAGGACATAATATAAAACCATCATCTGATTATGTTACAGATCAAGCAATTTTGAAAGAAAATTCAAAGGTTTCAAAATGTTGCATTGGACAGATAAATAATAGATAACAATAAAGATAACAATAGATTACAGTGAGAACTATCCACGCCCTTCGATTGGAAAGGTTTACTATAGAGGACTGTTATGCTGATGACATTCTAACTGGTGCTAATAACATTACTTCAAAAAGGTCAACTTCAAATGAGCATATAGAGAAGCAGCCACTTAAAGTTGGTTCAATCTATACAAGGCTTCAACAAATAAAATGAGATGACAAGGTTCCTAGAGTAATTACAGCAAAATAGGTGAGGTCTTAGAGAACTCGTACAGCTTGAAACTCAAACAATTCCGCCTTGGATAAGAACCTTCGCAGTTATTTTAACCAAACGTAAACACTGTTTACACGGGTACTGCGATGCACCAAAAAGTCATATGCAGAAGAGAATTGTTAGATTGAACGGTCATCACACACCAACTGAAAGCAACAAAAACCAAGGTGGCACCTATCCGGGTAAAAGCTTTAACATATTAATTGAGCACAAACGTCTATGCTCTATGGCACTACTGCGTTAGCATTATCTGAAGAAAACTTTTTGAATACTAAGAAAAAACTCAAAGAGTAAAACTGTAATCTGTTTTCGATTTCAAAGTAAACCTATAAAACAACTCATGGGTGATCTACCCATAGTGGTCATGACACCAATAAATTCCTAAAAGGTTAATATTGCTTTTCTTGTATGCCTTTCAGAAAAGTCAATTCATTTCAAAGTGGTTTCTGTTTAACTGCAAACACCTTCTTGGCTCTGGGAGTAGTTTATCCAGGATAATTTACAAAAACCGAACATTACGTGGCACGTTGTACCTCCAAGAGTTCAACGTGAAAATCAAACTTTCTCGTATAAGGAACTATTCAGGCACGCTTTGTATGATCAAAGCATGTCTCAAATTATGTTCTCTGCGCCCTGTTTCCAATAATGCAGGTAAATGGATCTTAGTTACACCCAAAACTAACAACCAAACCCGCAATCGCAATATATTAAAGTCTGACTGTGATCCATAATTAAATTGTTCATTTTGATTTACCACTTGCATAAATCTTAACAAACCAAACAACATTCTTGATTTCAAAACCATTTACAACCATAAATTTACGTTACGAAACCTATATTTCCATTTCCGTTCGTTTTATTTCGAATTAAAACGCAAAAAAAAAAATCTATAAATCCAGTGGTCCCCTGAGATCTTATGGTAAAAACCTTAAATCGGAAAATAACAACAACACCACCAAAACATAACATAGTGAAAATGAAATTTATTGAAAGGTTTTTCCTTATCCTGGATTTCCATTTAGTTTCCCTATTATACGCTATACTTTTACCAGTTGTGTCTTATTCTGTTGTTGATGTTTGCCTTTGAAAATATATGATGATCAAACGTACAACCGAATTTATTGTTGTTGTAAATTTTATCAAATAATTGGAAATTGTATTAGTTTTTCATCTTGTGCTTTTGTTTTTATTGGTCCAACGGGATTGTTAAAATTATTTATAAATAAAACGTAAGACAAGAAAAATGGAAAACTGTTTTATTTATGATTTGATTGTGTGGGCCTACGTCTTAAGATACAAAGAAAATATGGTATCTTATCTGTTTCAGAGGGAGATATTTTTTAATGGTTTCTTTTTATGCTTGGACGTTATAAGGTGGGATATAATATAATTATAATTGGGAAGATAAGAACACAACGGTACATTTCGATTTCAGAATTTAGCTCGTTTCAGGAGCTGGTGGTCGTAGCCAGGTAATGGATGACAGTGGTGGACGGTAAATAAAATCCAGTACATGGAAATACAGATATCTGAACCTACTTTTAAGATCTTTAAGCATGAAGCATAGATATTTGTTTTTGAATTGAGGGTAGCTAAATTGTGATTTCCTATAGAATAAAAACACGAGTGCCCCAACAAAACTAACATTTCTACACAAATGGGAAATTACTAAAGTTAATCAAACATTTCCAAAGGCTAGAAAAAATTGTATGGCCTATTACAACTGTTAAGTTTCTGCAAAAATCGCCTTTTTTCAAAATCAAAATTCCAGAGGCAAAAACATGTAGAAATGGACTTCCAAACTAAACCAGAAGTTCAAAAAAAAATCGTTTATACTACAGACAAGGACGAATTAGTCAAGAATAAAAAAAGAACCAAAAGAGACAAAATCAGTTACCGAACAAAAACTAAAAAATTGTGTCCATCACCACCAGTAATAAGCAACAAAAAAAAAATTATGGCGCATGCTACAAAGAACAGCCATGAAGGATTCATTAATTACATTTAAAAAAAGGTTCATCGCTGGTGGCCATTTTACTCCTAAGAACATTTACAGAGGGTCGCGTCTTGATACTAACATAAACAAAAGCACACTTAAGCAACAAGCATAGGTAAAGACAAAGTTAATAGCTGGACTTTATAAAATGGCGAATTTAATTTAGTCAAAGTTAATCCACACCATATACATGTAGATACTGCTCATGCCACCTGTACAAACCATCTTAAAATTTCAATTTTTGGCCATCTGGTATAATAATTTGATCCTTTACTAATTATCTACGTACTTCAAATAATATGACTGGTCTAAAATTTCAACATCATCAATAACTTTTCAGTTATCTGTTGCAAAATTCTCTAATCTACAAAAAAAAGAGCCTAACAAACACTGGGTCGCCTTAGCATCAGCTGATTTACCTTGATCTTCCAGCAATCTAGGGCTTTCCGCCCGCTCAAGCAAAGATTATGATGATATGATAATCAGCGAGACCTGGCTAATGACTAACATGTTTTACGAAAAGTATTTTCCGTCAGACTTCGTCGTTAATAGAACGGAAAAAATCGATTTGGCTAGCAGTTGCAGAGGTGACGATAATTTGAATGCCGTAAAATATTATATCTCTAACAAAGTGATTGCCGTTTGTACCAAATTCTATTTCGAATCTATACTATAAATCTAATCTATGGGTATCAGAAATGGAAACATACAAAAAGTATCTTACAGAAACTGCAAATGTTCATAAATATGTGGCTTTGATGAATATTGAAGTGCTTCTGGCTGAACACCATAACAAATATCGAACTGTACAGAATCACAAATCTTTTGGACATTGAGGCCAAAATAAAGAAATGGAAATTAATTTTACCAGATGTCATTAGACTGGAGCCCGCTACATAAAGTGTAAAGGCTATTAAAACAAAAAATTCAAGACCCTAAACTGGTTTCTCTATAACAAATACAAACTACGAATTGAGAAGGAATTAACAACAAATTCTTAGTCCTAACAATTAAAAATAAAACAAGGTTCATTGTCAGTCAGCCAGTCAGCTCTGCAATCTTGTTGCCAAATCTTTTGCGTCGGGTTTTAAACGGCGTCCGTCAACCGCTACTAATTAGTATCCGCCTTGCTCCAACTCATTAAAATTTATTTTTTTTTAGATTTACCGAACAAGAAATTTTGTTTTTGCTCCTTCTGCGGACGTTACAAAATAAGCGGTTAAAAATGTTTTTTGTTTGTCATATTTAAATGTTGTGCCGAAAGGTTAAACTGTCCAGTTATTTCCATGTTGAATAAGCCTTTATCGCGACTTTTTTCCTGATCCCTGATAAACTTCATGTATTCATCCAATCTTCAATGCGACAAAAAACGAAGTAAGTAAATACCGTGGGGTCGCCATCCTTTCTTTCCAACCCAAACCATAAGTCATAAATTATTGCACTTCCATACTAAGAAACTAAGTATTTATCTTGTTTAACAAGGAGTATTTCAAGATAGATGCTTATCAAAGTTGACTAAAGTCAAAGGTGACTGACTAACTTGGTTTCATTTTGCTGAAATGTTTTTGATAGTTTTAGCTGCAAGCTGCGTTGCTCGCCGTTGTTAAAGCCTTGGAGTGACGAGAACCAGAAACAAAAGCAGAACAGACAATTTTTTTCTGGAATAAATTTTTTTTTCTGGCTGGAAAGAAAAAGCGAAAAAATCGACTCCTGTTGTTCAGATATCGGTTCATGAACGATTTTTAGCCTCGCTGTCAAATTGGCATTTTCTGGCGGTATATTCTGTTGCAATAGTTCAATCCTGTTTTTGATTCTGTTTCTGTTGCAAATGTATCAAAATTTGTTTTTGTTTTTGTTTCTGATTCTTGTCACTCCAAGGCTTTACACAAACTATGAGGCTTTCGATGTGATTATTAACTTTGTCTTATTAGCATGTTGGAGAGTTTTGAATGTCATTTCATTCCAATTGACTGGCTACTCTAGTTCTAGCACACATCTTCCCAAAATGTTTCATGTACTGTCTGGGGTACCCATGGCTTGTGACTGAACAATATTAAATTGACAATATTATTTTGATTGAGATCAGTTTCTTTCTAATCTTATGGCGTGGACATCGCGTCTGATGTAACATTTACCAGATACGTTATTTTTTCAGTCTGTTTTGAAGTGTGTATCACTGCCTTAGTCACCCTTCTGCTGCTGTTATTTTCTGAAGATCGAAAGTTTTTAGAAACGCTTTGTTATATGCTAGATTCGGTGTTTGCCTTTCACGCGCGTTGTGAAGCTTATCCTTCCACTATTTTGAAACTGCAACCTTTAGACTCTTGCCGGTACTATTACATTACACTGTTGCCTATTTACAATGAAAAGCCAATATTAGGAAGAAAAATCCACAAATACGACAAAAATTTCATAATATATATTGGCTAATAGGCGAAAACATCTAAATATCTACTAGTAATACACTATTGCTTTATAATAAAATTGTATAAACCGTGTGGACCGATGAAGTTTAGCTCTTAAACCATAATACAAACATTTCAAAATACAGTTCTGCAAAGAGTATTAAATAAAAACCGTGACTTCTTTTGAGACTTGCGAAAACAAAAAATGGGCATGGTCACCAAATTTCAAATAGAAATCACATCACATTAAAGATGCAAAATTTTTACACAAATTGAAAAATTATGCTCATCAACAAAATTTTACTACCTTAAATGGAACACCCTTTCGAGCCAAAACAATTTTTTTTCTAACTCGATTACCAATTAAATCGTTTTCAGAAAAGTTTAAAACAACAAACTTGGAAAAACTAATTCTCATTTTTACAAATTATTTTTTCACTTAAATTTTTTCTCACTATCATGAATATGAAAATTAGCGTGCTAAAAAGTTACAGTAAAAATGTTAAAAAAAAAATATAAAATCTGAAGTAAATTATTATAGTTGAAGAATAAATTTTAATTTACTTAACAAGATAAAGCTCAACTACTTTATAAAATATTTATGGAAGAAGGTGTAAAAAAAAACTATTTTTCTTTTCAATTTTACATCTTGCAAATTTTAGTACTATACAACCTAATTAGGGATTCACAAGTCTCTAGATACTATAAATTATTCTGCAGTCTGATAATCAAGTTATACAAAAAAAAATTCTACTTAATTTGTAATCTGTTCTAACGAATGATGAATGTTTACAATTTATTCCGTGTCGTTCACTGACATTCATGGACACTCTTACAGCATAAATCATAAATCACATAAAAATGAAATCAAAAAAAAAAAAAAAAAAAAATAACAACAACAAATTTACTAAAAAAATAAATAGTTTTGCAAAGTAATAATTTTGCCCAAAGTTTTTTTGAAAAGTTGTTGATGTCTTTTAAATGATTAAAAAAAAATTATTAATTTTAATTTAAGTGGAACAACAAAAAAATTTTAAAAAATTTCCACAATACTATTTAAAAAAAAAAAAAAAAAAAAGTTTTTCCATTTTTTGTTTTCGAACAAAACTTTCAGGATTTTTATGAATTTTACTTGTGAAATATTTCCGAAGTAAGACAATTTTCAATTTTTTTTTTGTTTTTAAAGTTCTAATAAAGTTTTTGATTTAAATATTTGAAAGAAACGATTTATGTGGAAGATGAATTCTTTAAATTATTAATATAGTTAAGCAGAGTTATTTTAAAGTTTTAGAATTATTCAATAGAAACCATAAAGTGTTATAGTTTTAGAAAAATTGATTCATTTATCTAAGAATGTGGCAGTTCATTACACACCAGAATCATATATGGTATTGGTGTATAGGATAATTTGGGTGATGAAAAATCAATGTATTGCCTGGTTTTCTATATCATAGATAAAGTTAAAATACTAGTCTAACGACGGTCTGGCGACCAATTAGAATATATTTTATTATCAGATAATTAAAGTAAATAATAAACTAAGAAAATAGATTTTTACCCCAGATGCAGTGCATTAGCAAAGATGCTGGCAATCCTAAAATATTATGGGGTGGGTCAACTAGTGCTTGATGATAATCTATTCTCTATAAGATCACCGAAAATTTTCGAAAGGAACGATTTTTTTCCTAAGCTAATGCGCGATTTACATTCAACGAAATCGGCATCTGCAAAAAAACATAGTAAAATTGTTCAAGTACAAAAAGTAAGTCACGACTTCTGTAAAAAAAAATTGACATCTGTAAGCCGAGAAACGAACCGAAAAATGAAGATATCGATATCACATTTTATAGTTCAGGTTGTGAATCGTCATCTTTTTTTATAAACAGACGACGATACATTTTAAAATTGGCAGAATATAAAATATTATGATGACTAGATTGTACTGTAAAAAATGTATAGAATCATAGAATCTTATTGAATTTATGAAAAAAAGTTTATTGTTTTGAAAGCGAAACGGAGAAACAAATTGCCGGTTAGAACATACATGTATTTTTGTAGATTATACAAAGTTACATAAAAACATGTATGCAAATCCAAAAGATGCATCAATTTTGTTTAATATATTTGCAAAATATAATTAAAAAACAAACGAGGTTATATTTTCGTTTAGAAATGCCAAAATGACTGATCTAGTTGACTATAAACAAAAAAAATTAAAAATAAATTGTTTTATTTCTGTCCCATATTCTCCATAGTGTTTTGTTTCTCATGCTACCTCGTTTTAAATATCTTGAAAAGATCGTTGAATATAAATCGCGCATAAACTAGTAAGAGAAATATAATAGAGCCTTAGAAAGAAAAAGGAAAGCAAAGGCTTCCTCAAAAAGTAGTGAGTCTCAAAAAATGACCTGACACAGTGCAAAAGACTACTAACACACTGAGTAACTGGACATATAGAAATTAAACTAAATTAAATCAAGTAAACCAAAACGTCACCATCTAAAAGGTTAACTGGACACCATTAGAAATCAACTCACAACAATTATCACAAGCAAATACGGCCAAATATTTAGGCGTGAAACTTGACGCTAAGTAATTAGGGCCCACAATATCCGATTGTTTATTTTAATTTTGACGTTTTGTTAGTTTAAATGAATCTTTTCAATTTATTCACTAATCAGAAAAAAATGCTAGTTTTCTTTGAACTGTCCCATCACTGAAAGCCAAAATTGCACCATAAATGTTATTTATATCATTTTTTGTTACTCTAGTCAATCTGATAGATCTAAAGAGGTGTATACATAACCACTGTAGTACATAAACACTGTACGAAAGGAACCTTATAAAAACATTAGCATTATTTATAACCAAGTTCTGATTTCAGTAACAAATTCTAAAGTAAGAGAAGGGGCAATATATACACAGATGGCTAAGCAGAACAAAAATATCAAGACAGTATAGAGTCTGAAAAATCTAGTCCAACAATAAATACTTCAGAAGCTAAACGCTATAAATTCACATCTGGCTGCGCCAGACCAAATACTAGAATCTATAGCGAGTTACTGAAAACACAAGAAAAGATAATATGGCCATTGTAAAATACATTGACGAGTTTTTTAAAGAATGCTGCACATAAAAATGTAAGTTTCACTTCAGTGGAAATCCAAACTACTGGGTTTCGAACCCAAAATGAACTCCTGACCTTCTAGATTTTTATATATCAAAGGAGTTGAAAATGATAAAAGACTATCATCAGACCATTTTCCACTAAAATTGGCAATAAATGGCAGGGTAACAAGAAAAACCTAGAAAAACAAATAATAAAACCAACTAGAAATACTGTCGGCATTTGTAGTCGAAGAAAACGTGGATGTACAGATTCATATCTCGAATGCGTAATGATAGAAAAAGAGCTGAAAACCTCATTGAAAGTGTACATAAAGCAGTGAAAGTTCTCCTGTTCAAACCTGATAGGTAAACCTGCGGCGGGCTCTTCCCTATGGAAGATCATCAAACATTTTGAAAAAATGCAAGTGCCACCCATTCAAATGGCTGTTGGAACCAAGGCCGCAGAGTAAAGCAAAAAGCTGATCTGAAAATGCACTAAAGAAACTTCAGCTTATAACCATTGCTATCTTTAGACTAAGTTATGTTCCGAAACAGTGAAATGTAGTGGAAATCACAATTGTTCTAAAGCTTACTGTTGAAATACTGTTTTTCAAAAGAGTAAAGCCAATTATAGAAAGAAGAGAACTAATACCAATACTTCAATTTGGGTTCCGGGAAAGGCAATCAACTATCTTAGAACAGGATCCTATGTACCGCATAAGACTGATACAAATGTAGAGGATTTGGAAGAAAAAGAAAATATGATCAGTAGTATACTTAGACGTAGCATTTGTTAAGATTTGGCACCGTGTTCTGGAATTTAAGATCCAAAGAGGTATTCCGAAACAATATTTCAAATTGGTTAAGTTGTACACCATGATCGTTACATCCGGGTGAGTCAGGAAGGGGATACTCAAAACTAAAGAAAATATTGGCAAGGATTCCACACTGTAAGGTTCTGGGCCCTATTATGTACCTATTGCAGCACTCCGTACGAAAGATGGTATGTCTTCGGCATTAAATTTAGTAATCCGATATGTATGTTGACAAATTAAAATAAAATGGCAAGATTTAGTCTCAGAAAATGTGCATTTGAATCTAAGGAAAAATTGGTCAATCTGCTAAAGTTGCTGGACAATATAAATAAAAAAAAAATAGAGGTATTGCGTTTGAAGATGCAACTAGATGTAGACATGTTTCCATATCATGTCTCTCAGAGCAAGTAATATCAACAACAAAGTGAATAATATTAGCAAAAACCAGACGTATTTTTCATCTGCTAGGATTAGTATCAACATAAATATTGAAACAAACGTTTTCTTAGTTTTATGGGTCTTAATTTAATGGGTATTTGTGTTGGATTGGGATGATAACTTACCTTACAAAGATCATAAGAGATAATATTTGAGATTTAACTATTCAATCATTTAAATAAACAATATAATATCGGGTAATATGACTAATTTTCGAAGAGCATGCAGGAAGTTTCAAGAACTATAATTTTTTTTAAAATTATTATGGTGACTAATTTTTCAAATCTATCAGGTCACTTAGTATTTTATACCACAATTTCAGTGAAGTATTGGAGACCGGAGTAATTTGGAAGTAAACAATTTACTTAAGAAGACTGCAAAAAACACTCAAATATCAGGTTCGCTTAATTTCAGGTCATTATGTTCACTACCCGTACAGGATAATGAAACCGACATTAAAACCAGTCCATTTTTTAAATTAACCCACGAAAATTCATCAGAAAAGTTAAAATTAAATATCTAAATACAGTCCATTAATTATCGTGCTCGATCAGGACATTTATTGCCATTCGTAACTCTATTAGAAACCTTCCGAAAATAATGATGCAAACCTCGAAAAAACACTGTACAGGACATTCATTGCTTAACGCACTGCTGATATTTTTCTTTTTAAACGACAGAACAGCTTTTAAGCACCAAAACATTTTTTTTTATAAATATTTTTAAATGAAAACCATTTTACGAGAGCTTTTGTTTCTTCTACTGTCTGCTCGAGTATTATAAAATAAAAAAACTTAAAATGTTAAAAATTTTAATTAAAATTTATTTCTATTTATTTTTTCGTGTATTATTATTATTTTTACTATACTTGATGTTATTGTTGCTAAATTAAGTTATTTATATTATATAAGAGAAAAATGCGCAAAAAACCTCAAATTGTTTATAAAATATTTATAGAATTTTTTTAATTTTAGTAAATAAACTGAGCTTTTTAGTTTTTGGTGTCATTTTAGAAATAATAAATTATTTATTTATACAATTTTTTTTTTATGATAAATCTTAAGTATTTTTTAATTAATTATCTTTAATAATACAAGACATAATGAGCGTTTTTGTTTGTACCAAAATCTTTGTAACTATGTCCTTTTTTAGAAGTAATATCTTTCAAACAATGATCCCTGAAATAGTACGGATTTTATTGCACCCGTAGTAGAAATGAAGTTAAGCTAATGACTTTTTACAGTAAAAAGGCCTCAAAAACAGAAAAAAATTAAATAAGCATTGAGCTTAAAGTATTGGCTAATATATAGTTGCAGTGCCAAAGAAGTTTCGTCTAAAATTACCTGGCCTTAAACATTCACAATTATTATCGACTGCATTTTAGAGAATAATGGAGGTCACATCCAGAACAGCCCGAAAAGCATTTTAGCTACAAAAGTTAAATTTCAAAATGGTGCATCGGATCTAGCCAAAAGTGAAAATTATTCCAAGACGAACCAAATCTAAAAATAGGTAAAGTGGATCAATTGCATCGAGTTAAAATTTGCATTTTGTCAAAATCAAAAGAAGAACCCAAACTTTAGTTCACATATGAATGAGACACTACATCGGTTTCTTAAAGATTTCCAGCTATGGGGTTATAGATATACTTTATTTGGATTACTGGAAGGAATACAAATAAAGTGTCCGGAAGATCTGTGCCTGAAAGGACTGGTGAAAGAATAGCTTGTTTAATGTTTGTCATAGAAAGATTCAAATGCAGACAAAAGACTAAAGAAAAAATAAAAGAAATGCAGGGGAAAACAAGCGAAAGTTTTATAATAAAAAGAAGCAAACTACAATCTACCAGGTAGGAGCAATTGAGAAGAATCAATTGACTGTGGTTGAATCACATTTTTAGGGCCTTACCTAGTAACGAGGTAAATTGATGCCACAGTTGTTTAGTACAATATTATTTAACAATATAAAATTAAATATAATAATATATATATATATATATATATATATATATATATATATATATATATCGCCCTATCTATACAAAAAATTATAAACTAATTAGTTTCTTTGAATTATTGCATATTTCACTAGCTCCAACTGTACTCCACCGAGGAAAAAATACCATTTTCCCATGTGTTTTTTCCTTTAGCAGTTATAAGTCTTTTAAATAATTAGACCTAAGTTTTAATTCAAAACCACTTCAATACGGCTTGTATGTTTTTCAAGGAAAAATTGTTTTAATCAGAATTTTACGACTCCTTGCCAAAAAAGTATAACTCATGTAATAGGAATTGCTAAAAAAACTTACTAAATGAAAAACTCTAAGCTAACTTGTGTTAATTTATTTTTGAACATTTCCAAGCAAAAAGACACTAAGGCTGTGTCCGGAACCCATGATAAATATTTGTAAATAAAATAAAATGACATTTATTTGAAAAATATTCCCCTACATTCCTAATTTTTTATTACGCTGTCCGAAAAGTATAATGATTGATTGAAATATTTTCCCGCCTAAATTAAGTGGGGTATAAAAACGATGAAGAAAAATACATTTAATTGTGTGCATTGTTTATTGAAATTGTCATAGCAACGAAAAAATTCAAATTTTTCTTATAGGGTGTTTGAATGGTACTATTATAAAAAGTGAATTTTATTTGTTTTATTATAAATCCGAGTGTGCTATGCAATGAGTTTGGCTTTTATTATAGACAGTTTTGGTATCTGTCAAAAATTATCATAGCAACTAACGGTAATGATTTGGGGTGCTTTGATTTTATCAAATAAATGTCAAAAACCTGTGTTCACAAATATTTATCATGGGTTTCCGACACAGTCTTAATAATACTTAGTACAGAAGGTTTGTTCTACTAAACATAACGTAACCATTAATTTTCAAGATCTAAATTAAAACAGGTATATATTGCAATTCAGTTATATTCTTGCCTGTAATTTGACTAAATTTAATAGTACAGTTTCAAAATTTAAATATTAATAAGTCTACAATTATTCAAAACGATATACTGAAAATTGTTGATTTTGACTTGGAGTGTTTTTGTATGGATAGTGCGATAATATATATATATATATATATATATATATATATATATATATATATATATATATATATATATATAATTACTTGCAAATAAAAAAAACTAAAAATAAAACGTCGAGCTTTAAAAATGTAATTGATTTTTTTATCTTGCTTTTGGTAGAGGTAACCATTTTTTTAAATTAAGTCACGTGTTGAATACGATAAAAGATTTTTAGTGGAAACATTTGTGCATTGAAGGAAATGATAATAAATTGTACTCAAGGAAGTGTTCCTTGACAAACCAGATTTTTTCGAATATTGTTATGAATGAGCTAATAGAGATAAGCTATCTATAAACCATAAGCTATTACTGGTTGGAAAAATTTGCATTTGTAGAAATTAAAAATGGGTAAATTTCAAAGAGTGAGACCTAAAGTGTTGATAAAAGCCCTCATTAAGCTGACAAATCTGCAAGATCGTCTTCAAAAATGGTATGGATTGCAATATCTAAGATGCAGGATTCGTGGATGACAATGTAATCAGTCTATGCCAGCCAGTTTAAACAAAGTATTTAACCAGCGCTTATTATTATCAACAAAATGGCTTATTCGGCGTAACTCCCAATAATTTCTCATTTTTGCAAGAAAAAGTTGCACAATACAAACTGAAAAGAAGGCAAAATGTGAGCTACAGAAATAAGGATTACACGTGGGACAAATATTATTGAACAATATGATAGATGAAAGGACATCTTACAGTTCAGTTTCAAACAATTAAAAAAGATTAACAAAAAAGGCTTAAAAGAACAGAAAAAAGTATGGCTCGAAAACAGATATAGGCAAAGCCTGGGTAACTTTCTCATGCAGAAAAATGCATCGTGAGCTGGGCTTAGACCACCCAAAGTTTAATTATGTTTATAATTTAATGACACGGGGCTCTTCTATGATAAAAATTGGCCCCATGGACCTCAGCGAAGTTAAACCCTCAGGTATTCATTCCACCTACTAAATCCATTATGTCTAACAAATTCAAATTATGAAAAGAGTATCAAAGAATGCTAAATGATTTGCAAATTATAAAGATGTCATCGAATTATGGTCTGTTAGAACTGGTTTTATTTTGTCAGGTGCTCAAACATCAAATTCGTAAGTTAAAGTGGACCGACAACATTTGGTTGGATAATGGCTGGAAGTCTAACAAAAGAGGATCAAATTGTAATAAAAACATAAAGCTTTGATGCTCTATTAGGACATGATAGTTTATTGTGCAAATTTTGGGAAATAAAAGAGCTTCCGGAGGTTAAAGAAAAACAGAATATGAAGAGGAACGTGAAGAGATATTCCAAACAACACTTATATAAGGAGGAGAAGTGAAGATAAGCAATTTCGTTATATGCTAGGAAGAACCAAAAATGCGGCTTGAAATTGGCTAAAAACAATCGAGAGGGAATTTGAACGCGATGGTGAATTTAAGAAATTAAATAGATCATTTGTATCGGAGCACGAAGAGCTTAAACACATAGTGCAGATACATGAGTATAATAAAGCAAATACTTATAATTACCTTCCATGCCACAATGTGGGTAGGCAGTGATAATCGGTTGTACTAAAATATTTTATAGCCAACTAACACACGTTACAGCTATATAATTTTGGCGATTTAGTCTACAAATTGGCGATTTAGTCTACTAAAGGTAGTTCGAGCAATATTTTAAGATATGTAATATGTGGACGACCAAGGTGTTGGACCTTTATTATAATAAAGAAAATGCTGTTATTAGATGCCCGCTGAAACTTCGACCCCCACTTGGTCAGTTATCACTGATTATTCTCCAGATGAAAATATTATTACAAAATTGCGGTGGACACTAAATTTTAGCTTGGATGAGAAACATTTCTTAAGCGTTATAAAACAACGGATAGCCGTTAGAAAAAATACAAACAAAGATGACAGCTCTAAAGGAAAGATGAATATTCAGAAAATAAAAGATTTCCCTGCTAAAATGAATTGTTGCAAAGTAAAGGTAATCGCGACATAGCAAATTGATTAGTTTGAATCCGTTCATCGATGAAAGTGGAATCATATAAATCCGGGATTCTTTCACATCATTCAATGTCAAAAATCAAGTAATATTATTGTCAAACCATCATGCAGTCCAAAGTTTTGTTGTAAATTTACTTATTACTATTATTTGGTGAATGTATTGGATAATAAGAAGCAATGTGCTAGCCAGAACAATATAAAACAAATGAGTCAAGTATATCAAGCACAACCCAAGAAGGCAGAATCAAATCATGTGAAATGTGGCAACGAAAAGAGTGCAAGATGGTAGGCAATCTCACAACAGAAAGCTTAGAATATCTTATATATCATCAACGCTTCTGCAATACAAAATAGTTTGGAAATTCATTCTACCGGGTGCACTACATATGGTTGGAATATGGGTAGTCACCATTAAACAAGCAAAAACATATTTGGCGAAACCATACTTACAATTTAGCATTCACTTTTCTGACAAAGCTAGAAGCTATCATGAGTTTAATGCCGTTAGCAGTATCCCAAACAAATTATATTAATAGTATAACACCAGCACCTTTTTTAATCGGGCGCAATTTTCTTTACTAAGCTGATGAAAATTTCACTAAGCGCGGCTACAAAACGACTTAAATAAACCAGTGAGCTGGAGTCATCATGTTAGTGGCGAGAGCAGGATTATAAATACCCATTATTGAACAAATGTTATTGGAACTCGCTAGGGAAACCAATTTGAAAAGAGCAAAAATGACTTGGAAAAAACTGTGTTAGCGTTATTATTAACAAGTAGTTCAAATATTTGCTTTAGAGATGTGAAATAAACTGTCGAGTTTCAAATTGTCACCTACTAAAAAATGTTGATGGTGGCGACAAATTGCAATTTATCCCCAGCTTTAATGGGAATCAAAAACAGTACCCACAAAATTGCCACGGTATAGAGAGTAGTTTAAAGTTTAAATAAATAATTAGGAGTGGAATTTAACTAACTTTTAAAAGGATATATACATTTATTTAAAAAAATGTTGTTATAATAGAATTAAAACTTTCATTTTTAATTTTGCTGAGTGTTTTCTTTCCCAGTTCTTCAACAAGTAGTTTTATGGAGATTAAAAAAAAAGTTAATTAATTTTCTATATAGTAGATCAAATTTAAAATCAAAAATTTTATCTGTCGTAAAAAAATCTGTCATATCTTGTCGATACTACAAAGTTTAATTTTTTTTTTGATTACCCACATAACAATACAAGTTGCAACATACTCTAAACAGATACGTAGCAAAGCACAATTTAAAGCTAAACTAAATATCATTTTACACTACTTACCAAGTATGCAGTAAAAAGAAAAATTTTATGGATCATAAAATTTTGTTGAAGAACATCGTAAAACAGATGAAAGCTCATTTCCGTATTGTTAACATTTTTCTCGTTTCCATAGTGTGTAGAGTTTACTATAATATGCACTTGGTTGACTTTTGACTAAAAATACATAAAATTTTTTTTTTTAATTTAACAACCATCAATTTATTGCCTGGGAAAATTTTTGCAGACGAACGATACACATTTATTGATAAATTTACGATTTAATTGTAAAATTATGATTGTAAATGGGAAATATAGTTTTGAATGTATAAAGTCTAAAAGTTTATGTCTGACTAGAGACAAAATCTACTTTATTATGGTGATGACCAATTTTTAGAATACCCAAAAATGTATATACATAACAAGTTGAGTGTTTTCCTTATCAGTTATGAACAATTCATGAAAATAAATTTTAAATTTTTTATTTTTTGAAAAATCACAAAATTTGTGTGCTTCCTTACATGTTTCCGATTACACACTATACAGACATACAGACCGATAAAAATGATTGAGGAAAATTTAATTTGATTTGTCACAAAATATGAAATGATAACATTCTTAATTAGAAAAATCACAATTTTTTTTCTAATTTTGACGTTTGAAAAATGTTTACAACATTTTTCCGAATTTTTGGAAACAGTAATTATTTTGTTACGAAACTTTGAGAGTGACACTTGTCTTTCGATTAAAATAATTTGTTTGGAAGTTTCCGTTTTTTTTTTATTTTTATTTTATACACTTTTAAGTTTTACCTAGAAATCTAAAATTTGCTACAATACTCATGCACATCTGAAAAGATTTCTAGTGGGATGGTGAGTTTTTAATTGATTGAAAAAATATATATTTAGTGACTTTTTTTAACAAATATCCAAGTTACGTCGGCGTTTTTGATGGGAAGCATGTAGTATTCAAAGCGACATTGAAGAGTAATCGCAATATGATGGCTTAATGACTTCCAAAGCCCTGAAGAACCATGATGGTTGGCCCACCAAATCTGACAGGTTTGTGCCATTGTTGGAAAACTTTCAAAGCCTATAAAAAACTTGATATTTGGCCCATCAAGGCTAGCCAATTGTTTCATGTATCGAAAACTTTCAAAGCCCCAAAAGAACGTCATGGCTGACTCATCAGGTCTGAAAGTTTTATGCCATATTTTGAAAACTATCAGAGCCACAGAGGTGTATGATAGTCAGCCCATCAATCCTGACAACTTTGTGTCATGGGTTGAGAACTTCCAGAGTCCCAAAGTTGCATGATGGGTGGCCCAACTGGTCTGAAAAGTTTGTGCCATAACTCGAAAATTTCCATAGTCCTGAAAGAAAATGACCTATCAAGTCTTACAAATTTGTTTAGTAATTAGAGGGCTTCCGGGGCCCCAAAAGAACACAATGGTTATGCTATCAAATTTATTCCATAGCTTGAGAGCTTTTGGTTTGCTCACAACAAATCTGGAAAGTTTATGCAATAGGTCTAAAACTTTCAGATCTCTGACAAGTCATGACGGTATGCTCACCAAGTTTGACAAATTTGTGCAGTGAAACAAAAACTTCCAGGGCGAAAAACTTATTAATGCTAACCAATGTGTGCTACCGAAAACTTCCAAAACTCCAAAGAAGCATGATGGTTAGACCATTGCAACTAACCTATATGCCTTAGTTCAAAAACTTCCAAACCCTCCAAGGAACATGATGTTTGGCCCATCAAATTTTACTAATTCCTGCCCTGGTTCAAAAATTTCCTAAATCCAGAAGGAACAAGAAAATTGACCCATTAAATCTGACAAATTTTTGCTATGGATGCCGGGCCCTGAAAAGACTAAATCTGACAAATTTGTTTCAAATTTCAAAAGCTTTCAAAACTCCGAAAAATATGGTGGCGTATTTGATAGGTTTTTGCCTTAGTTTGGAAACTTTTAAGGCACCGAAAGAATATAACGGTTTGCTTATCCGGTTTAACAGGTTTGTGCTGTAATTTGCGGACTTTCAAATCCCTAAAAAAGCATAATGTTTGAACTATCGAGTCTGACAAATTTGTCATAGTTAGAAAACTTCGAAACCCCAAAAAAGCATGATTGTTTGGTCATTAATATTAACACATTTTTGCCGTAGTTTGGGATCTTCCAGAGCCCCGAAAGGACGTAATGGTTGCCCCATCGAGACCAACAGGTTTGTACAATAAATCAAATACTTTCAAAATTGTCCAATCGACCACCGAACTTGACTAGAATCATGCATAATTAGCTCCAGATCATTTTTAAACATTCGAAAAAATAGTATATTTCCAAAAATGCCCAATATTTTGTATTAATCAATATACCAACATTGTTATGTAACCGTCAAACAGTTTATTTATGTGCATAAAGTAAAAAAATCATAACACTTTAAAATCGACTGATAAACAATAATATAAATCGAAGTTTTCCAGTCAAAGCATAAATCAATTTTATTGGTAACAAATAAACTCCTTTCCACCATACGATACCATTTTTTACATCGTATGTTGTATAGCATTATGGCATGGCCCATTTATTTATTCGTATGTCGTTTTGTTTTCATTTTTCATAATATTAGATGTCAGATGATATCAACACAAAAAAATATGGGATCTGTTCAGTAGACGATATTCAAAAGAGTCATTTTGGGTTTTATTATTATCATTTTTTCGGAATTTCCCACACACTGGTAAATGCATTTACCATAAAAATAATATTTTGTTATATATATATATATATATATATATATATATATATATATATATATATATATATATATATATATATATATATATATATATATAAAATAAATACATATAGTACTACAATGGTATGTTAGCCCATTGATGTGTTAGATGCCGCTACTGGTATCATTTTAAAATAATCAAAATATTTTATATGTGTATTCGCCTAAACCTAATATATTTATACTAAATGTTGACGATATTCTATCGACCCGACATCTGGAACATCAATGGGTAAACTGTTTTTTTCTTATGATGGTAGTACTATGTGTACTTATATTATGAAATATATATATATATATATATATATATATATATATATATATATATATATATATATATATATATATATATATATATATTTATTTATTTATTTATTTATACATGTGTATATATATATATATATATATATATATATATATATATATATATATATATATATATATATATATATATATATATATATATATTTATATATATATATATATATATATATATATATATATATATATACGTAAAAGTTTCTTAGGCTTATTTATTTATTAAATTTATTGGTTATGAGCCTATTTATTTTTTTTTAATTTTTTATTAATCATTTAAATTAATTATTTTAATGTTTCGAATGTACTTCACCACATTCGTCATCAGAAAAATCAAAATAAAAAGTATACAATAAGAAAAAAAAACAATTACATTAAAAAATATATCAAAACTTAAACCCTGAAAAAACAATTAAAAGTCATTGAAATTGTGATCATAAAAAATAAAACAGGTAAAACATCACAACAAAATGAAAAATTACAAGTAAAAAAAAAAATATTAAAATTCCCGTCAAAAGATGGGGTATTACAAAAAAAAATTAAAAAAATGTAAAATCTATAAACTGTCACTTATGTATTTTGAAGCATATGGTTGTAAGTATTTTGTAAATACGCACAGTCAGATTGCTTAATTAAACAATTTGGATTTAATTTAATATGAACTATTTCTAATACTGTTCTTACTGATGGTTTTGGCTCTATTCAGAATTTTAATATTATCCATAAAAATTTCGTGTTTAGAATTGTGTAAATGTGTGGATATGGCACTAGCAGTGTCTGATATACGTCTCATTACATTCACAACTGTGAAGTTTATATACTACATTTATCTTATCACCTAAAGGAGTGGGATCAATCAATGAAGAAAAAACAGTTGTCTCTAAATTGTTAAATGCTTTACCGACTGTTCTAAAATTAAATTTATCTAAGCAATGGTTAATTTGTTCCTAAAATAATTTTACATATGAATAATTTTACATATGATTGGTTGCAAACCTCCTAGCAATGGCAATGGTACGAACGAGATTTCTGTCATTCCAGTCTAAACTATTCTTGTTCTTTTAACGATTCCTGAAGTTTGTTAAAATATTTACGAAATTATTACGAAGCAAAGGTTTGTCAACTAGGTCGTCTGCAGTATTTATTAAGTTCCCTTCAATATCCGCTATAATCGGAACAAAAGGAACAGATTTATTGGAGATTGAAGGAAACAATTTTTCTCCTTTCTTCAATATATTCGAAACTTCAACGTTTTTAATAAAAAAATATTATTATTATTAATAAAAAATTATAAAAAATAAAGGGGTTTATAACCAATAATTTTATTTTTAATATATATATATATATATATATATATATATATATATATATATATATATATATATATATATATATATCAAAGTTCATATAATTATTTCCATCATATAATTCACTAGAGCAAAGTGATCATACGAAGTATAAAAACTTAATATGAACTATGAAATTTTTGCCTAGATGATAAAGTTGAGGCTAAGAATCTTAACTAAGAAAATTTATGTAAATATTAACCAATTAAATATTTTTGGGTATAAAAAAATGAAATTTTTGTAGTTTGGTATCTGCAGCTTGATGAGCAAACATAATTTGCACGTTCATATGAGCTCGAAATCGAATTACAATAAAGCGAAGAAAATTTCGTCTCTATATTCAAACAATCGCTAACCGATTAGGTTAACTTTTTCATATGATCAATAATGTGCCACAAAAGTTTATGTCTTACTATATTCACCCTAAGCTCCCATTCCTATAACAAACTAAATCATAAAATTCAAAAATGAATATCGATTATATTTATACCTTAACAAAATATTATAATCATATATCTATTATACTACATACATAATATTATAATTATAGTAATATAGTAATAATTACTATATATTGAGGCTGATAGATATATTTTTAGGTGAATATGGTTATATATATATATATATATATATATATATATATAGGATAGAACATTTATCATTGAGATAACATGCTCGTATTTAATAAATTATCTAAAGATATCTCTGTTTATAGTGCAATGCACATTTTACAAATTTCTTAATTAATTATAAATTATAAAATTAATTATAATAATCGTAATGAATAATAACAAAAGGAGTTATAGCTTGAATGCACACCATAGATGTAGGATGTTGAAAAATACTAAATCACACTTAAAAAATTTAATACAATGTTCAATCGATAATATTGATTGAAATTAATTCAATAATCTAATAGTTTTTAAAATTTTAGTGATATCCTATGATAAGAAATATAATTCTTTTATGTATGATCCGCGTATAGATCAGTGTATCAGGATATGGGTACAGTTTTGCAATATTAAATAATGGCTCTTTTGTCAAAAACTGTCTCTCCCTTTTGTGTGGAACAAAATTCTCATGTTCCGTTTTTTGCGGTTACCCAAATTTTAACATCGCTTTGCTACAGTATCCAATGGTAACGTTTCAAATCTAAATATCTCTCTCCGCAAATCTAAATTTTTTGAACCATTCGAATGATAACACTTAAACTCATTTTCCATGTTAGTTATAAATAAGCCACTTAGGGATGTAACTCTTGAAAGCGCTACATATACTAATTGATGCCTCTGTCTGGGATTGATGCCCATGATTGATGCATTTTTGTGACACATTTTTTTAACGCTTTTTCATAGTTAGAGTGCCGTAAAACATTTTCAATGTTAAAAATTTCAATAATGGAACATCTAAAGTATGTTCTGCAGGACGCAGTTGGATGAACGTTTACTAATTTTTTTCTTCAATTTATGACTTTTCAAAAGGGTACAAAATGCTTATCGGTTTGTATATAAGTCAAATTACTAGATCCATCTTTATTCGGAAATCCAAAAATGTTCGAGGTTATGAGTGTCCCAAATCCGAAAATACTGTAATGAAACTGGTTTTAAATGTTGCTACAAAAATTGAAAATTGACTTAAGGAAAAACAATTCAATAAATTATCATCAACTTTTGATTAGTGGACAAACTTAAGGGCCAGAAGATATCTGAATCTGAATTTGTATAATTCCGATGTTATATTTATAAATTTAAGCGTAATCCGAGTACACGGCAGTTATAATGCATATAAAATAAGGGAACTAATTGATGAATGACTTAACAAATTTGAATTGGTTTTAAAAAATGATATTGTATCCTCAACATATGGCGAAGTATCAGTAAATGTTAAATTTGGTTAAGATTTGGAAGCTGAATTTGGAAGCAATAATAAAAACAAGTAAATTCGATGAATCTGATTGTGCTATCCAATATGATGACAAGCCCACAAATGAAGAATACTTTGAAGTAACGAGTGGGCCATTTAAAAGTTTAAATTTAAAAATGCAATAAAACAAAAACGGTTTGAAACTTTGCCAAATTTATTTTTTTGTTATGAAGTACAATTGTTCCGGTTAGAGATGGAATATTATTTCATTCATATGGTTGCCGCGGCTGGCTTGACAGTACCTCATTCGATCGGACCACTTTTCGAGCACTTTTTCGAGTGTATGGGGTCGTATCTCGTCGATTGAATCACGAATGTTGGCTTTCAAATGCTCAATTGTCTCTGGTTTGTCGGCATAACACGTGTCTTTAACGGCTTTAAGGTGTCTCCATTGGCCGTAATGGTTGCGCTGTCCTCATTTTCAAAGAAATATTGGCCAATGATGCCTCCGCTTCACAAGCCGCACCAAACAGTCACTCGTAATGGGTACATTGGCTTCTGTAAGACCATGTGTGGGTTTTCTGAGCCCCAAATATGGCAATTTTGCTTATTGACGTACCCACCAAGATGAAAATGTGCTTCATCCGAAAAGATGATTTGTTTGGCAAAATCGACATCATCGTGCAGTTTCTTGTTGGTCCATCTAGCGAAGTGAAAACGAAGCGGATAGCCATGCGGCTTCAACTCTTGAACCAATTGATCTTTGTAAGGCGTCATACTGAAATATTTTCGCAAAATTCGAAGTAAACTGGTGCGTGAAATGTTCAATTCTTGATAACGATGATGAGTTGATGTTGATGGATTCTCACGCACACTTTCAGCCACAGCTCCGATATTTTCGGGTGTACATACTGTACAATAACGCTCACGTCTTGGCGTATCAACAATGAAACCAGTTTCATGAACTTTAACACTGTTGGTCCTTCTCTGCGACCAAATTTTGCACGATATTTTCGTGCAATTTCCGATCAATTGTCTTTGTTTTGGAAATAAATTTCCAATAAATCCCAACGTTGCTCAAGCGTAAATCGATTCATTTTGTTCAGTGGAGATAATATAATGAATTTTGTGACAGAATAGAATGACATAAGTATTGCCAGATTCGAAATAACCGGTGGTTCAAATTTAAACCGATAGATGAACCACCTTTTATTTTGACATTTTATTCGAAATATGCATTAATTCTGTTTGTAATGTTACATATTTTTTGAAGCGTTCTTCTGTACGAAATACAATTTTACAGTCCACGTTAAGCAAACGTTCAATGTTTAGATTGGACTAATTTTAGAAATTTCAAAATTCGTTCGAATACTTTATCACTTATGATCCAACGATTTTTATAGCTCATTTGAATGCGTAAAAAAAGCATTAAATAATTTATAAAAATTAAATATGCTCGAAGATATTTCTGAAATAATGCTTAAAGATATTTGTAATGCTTTGTCACCCATAGAAGTAGAAGTGGAAGATTTGGGACGGAGAGACGCTACAATAAAAACGGCCAAAACCATTACCAATGGTTACCTGGGCTTTTTTATGAGTTGAATAATCTTTTGCTGATTTAGCTGATCAATTACCAATTGATCAGCTAAATCAGCAAAAGATTATTCAACTCATAAAAAAGCCCAGGATGCCAGAAATTAGAAATATTAATTTAGTATCTTTGGCGTAGTATTTGAAAGATCCAAATGCAAAAACCAAACCACTCAACAGGGAGTGTCTTTGCCATATTCGTCAAAAAACGGAAATGCTTAATTTTGGCAAGTGATTACTAGAAAAATTGTTTCAAATAGAAATAGAACCAGAAAGTTTGGTGGATCGTGAGGATAGAGAAATTAAGAAAACAACTGGGAATAATGATGTTGAAATATCACTTAATGATGAACTTAACTTGGCTATTGAGAAAGGGTGTGTGCAAAAATAACAAGAAGTCGTTAATGTTACCACGTTTATAGAAAAAAATGTCATTTCTTCGAAGCAACCGGAAAAAGAACAAATAACTTAGAAATATTTTTCAATGCCTTACTTACAGTTAAACCAACTTCAACGGATTCAAAAAGACCTTTTTTTGTATCAGGAAATAATTGGAATAAAATTAGAAGTCATCTTGGTGATGAGTCGATAAATGCTTTAGTATTTCTAATTTTAATCTTTAGACAAGCCATAGTTTAAAGAAAATAAATGCATTGAAGCAACGTGTTAGATGTTCTAGAACCATCTCGAGATAAACCTTTTTTAAAAAATCATTTTTGATTAGACGATGCTACTGGAAATTAAATCTTCGGAGAGCCATATTAAGGTTTTCAAAATTTTAAAACATTTAACAGACTCCTGTTGTTAGTTCACACTTGCATGTCTTGTAAATATTTTATAAACGAGCATTATATCTTTATCATCATAACAAAGCCTTTTTTACTTATTATAAGAGGAGCCCAAAAAATTGATTTTCAAATAGGCTCTTTAGACATACTGGAAAATGCAAACAATAAAAGCAAAAAAACTCGAGTCAGTTCATGTAGCTTGCTCATGACCCTAACCTTCGTACATTTGTTTAATTTAAACAAATTGTAAATTTTAATAGACGAGTCAGACGACCTTCTCTTTATTTCCATAATTATTTTCACTCAATCATTAATAATAATAACAAAAAATGTAAAAAATTGATAAATTTATAAAAATTTTCAATTTATCTAAACAAAAAAAAAAATTGCGCGATTTTCAACCATTAATTTTGCTCATTTAAGCTGAACAAAATAACAAAAACAATAGAATTATCTATTGTGCGCTCTATCGGGAAAATGATAATGGAAATACATAAATGAAAAAAATAAAAATAAAAAATTATAACAATAATAATTAATGAATTTCGTTTGCAATGTTTTGTTTAATTAATGTTTTCAATATTTCTTTGGATACCGACGATGTTCTTCAGCTAATTTATCGAGCGTGCAAACAAATCATATACAAAACCTATTCCATAGTAAATTTAATGAATCGATTAGATAGATCCATCGTTGATGGATTAAAAACCGATTTTGTTAATCTACGGATTTAACATTTGTTTAAAATTTTAGAAAGACGTTATTCTTGGTCACTAATCGATAATTTTTTTAAGTTTACGATTTTTTAGATACAAATGTTTTGTTCATTCATTCTGGTAAAAAGTGCTTGGATTTTCCGTTAAATGAAATAAGTTGGCCAAAAGTGAGAGTGCTATTTAAAAAAAGAAATTTTACTAAAATTCATAAAATTCTCTATACATCTATTTTTAACGGCATATTGGCGAGTCAGCAAACAACATAGTTGGCAATAGCCATTGTAAAAATTGACTACATTTGTGGAATTCCAACCAATGTATACACAGCTTGTAGAAGATCAAGGTTCGTAAATTTTATTGATCGCGGAAGAAACGGTTTAATGTCTTGGTTTTCCATTGCAACACACTTCAGCAAATAGTTTGGGAATTGAGCCAAATAGTACAGACAGGGCAAAGCATATTTTACAAATTTGGCTTAAGGCTCATTTCCGATCCATTATAAATTAATGGTATTCGTCTATGTGTTACAAAGAACGTACCCAAACAGTTTATTTCACAAAATATGGGCGGTAGGTGAAGTGAATTGGTACTGGTCAGTCCAAAGCTTAACATCTCAGCTTTAATTGACCTATTACTAGAAGCAGAGCTCTACAGCGACTTCATCATCATTTATGGTCCTACCATAATTTGTAATTTGCCCAGTTATTGGCAACAAATTCTTAATGTGGGTAAAGACTTACCCACATAGTGGCTTACTGAAACAGTCTGTACACTGTAATTAAAATCAAATGTAACCAAAACCAACAGGACCATAAATTCTGAATGCGGTAAAATTTGTATCATCGGCAGTTGTGCTGAAGTAGGTGATTCAAACTGCCACATCCTTGGAGATGTGTTTAGAATTCTCTCACAACGAAAATCCGAACAATTTGAACACCAGAGAAAAGCGGAAAGCTCGCAAAATCTAGCATAGAAATCGAGCACCAGAGAGCAAAACTATTTTCAATCAGCTCAAAAAAAAAGTGCAGAAGCTATTACAAGAAACCAAAGCGGTAAGCTTCAACAAATATTTAATAAGTCTGTCCGGCCACAAAGAAAGTGAGTATTCTTTATGGAAAGCTACAAAAGCAGATGCCATTAATAAAAAAAGCAGGCCAAAAGCCCCAAAGATAAAGCTGATCTTTTTGCTCAACATCTGGAAGAAACCTTTAAACCTCCGACTAGACAAACAGCAGATGAAAATACCGCTCTAATGCAAAAAGAAGACGAGTTTGACATACGACCAGTTACAACGAAAAAACTCAAAAATGAAATCAAACATAACCTAAATCTAAAAAAAGCTCCTGGATACGATCTTATTACAGGTAAAGTTTTTAAAAAGTTGCCAGAAAAATGTCTTAAGAAATTGCTACAAATAATCACAGCAGAAATTAGAATGAAATATGTTCCTCAGCAGTGGAAAATAGCAGAAGTTATTATGATACCCAAGCCTAACAAGCCACCTAACGAGAAAACGTTTTACAGACCTATATCTGTATTACCATTATTGTCCAAGCTGTTTGAAAAATTACTCTTTAAAAGGATGAAACCTCTGATTGAAGAAAAACACCTGTTACCATCTCACTAATTTGGTTTTAGAGAGAAACACTCCACCATAGAGCAGGTACACAGGGTCACTAACGTGATTGAGAAGTCGCTTGAAAACAAAAAGGTATGTTCTGGAGTTTTCCTTGATGTTGCCTAGATCTATGATCAAATCTGGCATCGAGGACTTTAATATAAATTACATCGCGACCTCCCAAAGCAGTTCTATGAGATATTAAAATCATACAATGAAGGGAGATATTTCAGAGTAAAATATGAAGGTAAGTTCTCATCACTCAAGAGAATTGAAGCAGGAGTACCACAAGGGGGCGTGCTGGGACCCTTATTGTACTCAAAATAAGAAAGAAAAATTGCCAAATGAGTTGTTACAACTTAGTCGTATTAAAAAATAAAAATGATAAAAAAAAAATATTTTCAATGGATATTTGAAGCTGAATAAAAAATAATCATCGAAGTAATAAATGCGGTTTAACGATAAACAAGGTATTGCTTGAAAAGAACGCCACCAGTAATAAGTAATAGTTTAAGTTCTCCAGCTTAAATCACATTTGACCAAAATGGTGAATAAGTTACCCTTAAACCTCAATAAATACATACCATAATTGAAAACAAATGACTAATCAGATGTCTAGCTTTAAACATAGAAAAACATTGAAAAAATGGTAAACAAACATTGTAATCTGATCGGCTGGCAAAAAATCCTATTCATTTCAACTTTTCTTGATAAAATAATATTTTGGATAAGATTAGTAATAATAATATTCAAAAGAATGGTAAAAAAAAATATGAAAACAATGTAAAATATTTATTTATATACCTATACATCAGGTTTAACAGGAGCCGTGATGTTGAATATTATTTTAAGATTTTATGCTGTCTAGACGGATTCTTATATTTACATGGTAGAATGGTACGAGTAATTTATTTTTTATATCTCTACTTGTTGGAAAACCATTATTTGAGATGTAGCGTATTAAATTTGTAAAGGTTAATAAAAAATGTTGAATACAGAATAAATGAAGGCTCTTTCGGGCACTTACCAATTCAACTACAAAGAAATACCTACTAAACCACTTCTGCTGTATTTTTAAAAACTTTCAATTCAATTAAATATTTCAATAAATCACATCAAGTATATATTTCTTTGTTGTAACCACTTTATTCATAAATACTGTAAATTGATTTCAATAATCGATTTCAATCGACCTATTTATATGAGTTTCATATCCGTATTAAATATCCGATAACCTCAATAAAAAAAAGCACATCAGACGCAGTTCATAAATCACAAAAACTCATTATCAGCTAACATAACA
This sequence comes from Tipula confusa, assembly GCA_963556175.1. Lineage (NCBI taxonomy): Eukaryota > Metazoa > Arthropoda > Insecta > Diptera > Tipulidae > Tipula > Tipula confusa. The sequence continues at coordinate 195,323,907 of OY744476.1, read as the reverse complement.
AAAGTATATCTTTTTCCATCCTGTGGCGAGAGAGAGTGGGTACAAGTCGAACATATTACCTTTTTTGTTAAAATCAATCAATTTTTTTTTTATGTTGTATTATGTTGTGTCCATAAGTAAAAAGGATAAACTGTTTTATCTCGGTCAGTATGTTTTGTGCAAATATTCCCAAATGCATATACCAACAGCCTTATCACATTACGTAATGATATTAAATTGATTTTTATGATAAAATGATAGCATCTTAACATTATTTTATGGAGAGCCGGAATTAATACTTGGTATCCATAAGTCACTTAGTTTCATCAAAAATTATTATTTATAGTATTAAGCACGGATTAAAAGGTTTAAAAGTGTTGTGCAGTCTATAGAAGATAACAATTTGAAGCCATTACAAAGAATACGATTCATGACCCATGTGACATATTAAATAACCGGTCATCGTGTATTATCTATACGGGAAACGTTTTAAGCTTTACCCACGGTCATTAATGGTAGAAACAACTACTGGAACTACTAAATGACAGTTTTCCACGGTTTTATCATCAATCGACTGAGGACACTTAAAGTTCAACTATTTTCAAAATCAATCAATAGGACATTGATAATCTTTGAATTATTTCGTTTTCGTTTTCGTCATTCGCGATTTAAAGCACATACCAACGTAGAAACTTGTAATTTCCTGAAATCCATCATGAAAGATATCCCACAGTTGTATACTTGGCAGTACATCTGGAAAATGCTAAAACATATAATTTACTTTGAAAAACGCGTTACAACAAGCAGGTCGTCTGCAATCTACAATATTGACCAGTTTTCTTACAGGATACCTTTTCTACTGATGTATTAGGTCGCATTTACATAGACCATCCAAGCAACGATGAGAGTGTCTATTTGCATTTACTATCAGTCAAAGTTCGTGGCTCAACATCATTCCAATATCTATAATCTGTCAAAGGTAAATGGTGGGGCACATATAGAAAAGCCTGTCCATGCTTGCGATTGGTAGAGAATGTCATTCATTGCGAAATTATATCCTTAAAGAAGCTGTGATTTCATCAAATTCTCATAAAACATATACATTGTTTTTTATAATTATCTGAACATGCTTCCCATCGTTATCAATTGATTGGTAGACCAAATACAAAGATGTCATGTCTGACGATTATTTGCATCAGATGCATACTAGAAATTTTCAACGAGCCATGATAATATTGAGGACATTTGCTTGATGAAGTCGAACAAGGTATCACACTGTAATTAGACATGACAGCGGTCATTGGCCAATTAATAATAAATCAAATAACAAAAAAATAATTTGTTTGCGATACATTGAAAAAATTAGTTCGAACGAACGTCTCGCTGTTGAACCGGCCACAATAATTTTCTTATGCCACTCTCAATAAAATTGTAAATGACTATATACTAGATGGATTTCACTTTAAGGTGCTCCCAGTGGAACTGAAAAGCTGTTTTGATCACATTGGCTTTAGAAAAGATTCACTCACAGAATGAAATTTTACTTCTACTTGCTTCACCGGGAATTGCTGCTATACGTTTTTGAAATCAATGAAACACCAATGTGCAACCTTTTGAAGAAATGTGTGACGGGCAAAGATTTGCTTTAATGCTAATTGATCGTTTGGGTCGAATGAATGATGACGCAATAAAAATATTTGAAAGTATAAGAACGAACAATAATTTACGAGGCAATCAAAACCAGTTTCGTGGTTCAAGAATTCTGTTGACAGGTGATTTTCGCCCAACATTTTCAGTGTATCGACGTAGAACATCAGCTGATTTTGAAAACACGACGTCACTCAAATTTTGTATAAATATGCGTGTCAAGTTGCAAAACGAACAATCTGGAAAAATATTTTCAAAACAATTGCTGAACATTGGGAGTGTCAAAACCCTCATTGACATTTTATCTGGCTGCATTATTGATCAATTGATAACGTACAAATCAATGGATTCCGTTACAAGCCATGATGTTGTAATCAATCCATAGTATTTTTTTTTAACTTTCTGGAATTGCTCGCATAGCTACCTAACAATCTCTAATTGAAATTAATTTCGGTAATCATAATGTTGCAAAATATCAACCAATCACGTCTTTTGTACATAATTACACACAGTTTGTAATGAAGAAACTGATGAAAAACGTGATCAAAGGATAATTTCAGTAGATACCATGCATTCCAATTAAAATTTTTAATGATTCCGAATGCCGTTGGAATCTAGATGGAATCTGCTTGCATTCGTAATGACAATAAACAAATAACAATGGCAGTCATTGAATGTTTGAGGAATTCCCCTTAATAATTTCTGCTTTTCGCATGGTAATTTGTGTGTCGGCTGCTCTCGTGTCAGAAAACAAAAAGCTTCGTTTGTTAATGCGTCAGACAATAAAACAAAGAATGCCGACTATCATAAAGCGTTTTAATGAATGAAATGGTGATGCAACAGCAAAACAATCAAAACAAAGCATTTTTTTTTTGTTTTAACTGTTTACTGAGGTTCGATTTTATGAATAAATAAATAAAAGTCTTATAAGACTATAGTGTGACAATTAATCAAAAAGCAACGATTTTTTTCGTGGATTCTATTAAAATTTCTCATTGGTGTGCTTATGAATGAACTCCTCTTCAAACCAACAGGCTGGTTTTGTTGTTTTTCCAATAGCTTTTCACTAATTTACAAATTAATCACAAACAAATTTATTAAAATTTGACCAGGACAACGTATATCGCGTAAGCTAGTTAAATAAAAAAATTAAACCAACAATGACTGAGGATAATACATAGCTCTCAATATTTGAAACAGTAAAGGAACTACTTTGTTTTGCATCATTTATGTTAAGATAAAAAAAACTCATACAACTTTCAAATATGTTGCAGACTTAGATATTACTACAGCTGAAAAAAGGATTTTTAAAGGACTATAAACAGTACACCAACAGTGATTATTAATTTTGTTATGGTCTTATATCAGCAATCTTTGACCCACCTACGACATGGTTCGTTAAGAGGGAAAAGTATGTTGAAAAGTAATATAAGTTCGATCAGTTGGAAATACCATTTTTATTACTTTAAATGGTTATATTACTAGTTGGATTTTACTTTAAATGGTTATATTACTAGTTGGTGGTTGCTATGTATGTTTGCTCCTTTTTTGTGGGGGAACTTACTACCATGTATGAATAACTGCTTTGTGACACAGTAATCAATGACTTTATTATCTTCGTTAGTTACCGACGTTAACATTAGATAGCCCTTTAAAAAATATTTGCAAAAAAATTAGGAGAGGTTTTAAAACCGATTGTATAGAAAGCAAAAAAATGTAAAAAAAAATCGGGGAATTGAAACTGAATTGTTGTTGCAAAGTATAGAGATATTCAATAGACTATTTATTCCAAAAGCCCTGATTTCGTTGTTGAATATTTTGCCAACTGCTAAGTGGTGACACTGGGATTGTTTGAAGATGTGGCTCCAGAATACATCTGAGATTTTGACCAATTAGGAAGTGTCGTTGTGTTAGCATTAATAAATCATCAGGATCGGCGGTCATGCGACACAATGGGCGTGACTTGAGCAATGCTTTAATTTTGAAAAACAAGGTTGTCATTTCCTCAAACATCATGGTTATGTCGTTGGTAACTCTATAAATAGTTTTGCATGTCAAAATTCGAAAGTCGATACACTTAATATTCCATCGTTGTCAATAAATGGCGGCAATGACCGAATCTCACTTTTACAATTAATATGTTCTCCATTGAGGAGTGCTTAAATATCAACACCTAAATTGAAATTGGGAAGTAATTCTGGTCTGATCCTTTTGAGTGCAACGTCAGCAGGTTTTTCCTTAGACGTTACATAGTGCCACTGACTTCTAGGTATTACTTCAAAGATTTGAGACGTGCGATTACAATAAAAGTGTTCCATCTTCACGAATAATCTGATAACTAAGCCAATACAAGTTTTTAGTCAGTCCAAGCAAACACTTGATACTGTTGATCTCGGAAAACCTTTGGAGAAAATTTGATTATTTTCATCACATAGATTGGTGCCACGCGGGCCTTTGCTATGATTAGTGATGTATTAATACAGCTTGCTGAATCTTCAGTACGTAGATAAACTATGGCTGCATATGCTGGTTTAGAAGCATCACAAAATGTAAGAATTTGGATCGATTTCGTGTTTAAAGAAATGAAAAAATGTCGATGAATTTGGATCGTTGCAAGTTTAGGCAAATTCAAATTTATGCTGTTCCATTGCGTCGACTGATATCTGCCAAGATTTCATTATTCCATTTAATGTTTCGAATCCATAATTTTTAGAAAAGTATTTTCACAGATATAATCGATGGCAATACCCAGCCCAAAGGATAAAAAAATGTTGAAATCTCCGAGAGTAAATTTCGCTTGGAACATGATATGCTTAACAAAATGTTGATTACGGCATATCCTCTGTAATTTGCTGGGTGATGATTATCATAGTAGTGTATACATTTCACTGGTTCGTTCTTAGTTTTGTTGCAGGCTTTTTTTTATAGATACTTTCCAGCGCACTTTACGTATCTAGGCTCCATTTTAAGGTATTTGTTGTGTGTAATTTTACGCTTGACAGTTGTAATAGCCATTCGCAACTTTCATATTAAAGATTGTTTTGATCCCATATACCCTATCAATGCTCTCGGCATTGCAAAATGTTAGCATGAAACGAAGTTTTTGGGTTGAATGCAGTCACTTTCCAAACGGTAGTATTCACTAAGTGTGTTACGCTAAGTGTGTTAATGAGTAAAGGAAGTTTTTTTTTTATGTATTTGTTAATTTTCCTGCAATTTTTCTAGATTAATTTTGTTGGGTATATTAACTGGCTGCAGTGGTCTCTGTTTTGGTGCCAGTATATATTTTTATGTATATTCTACTAGGTTCATGTATGATTGACGTTAGGGATGTTACTTTCTTAGTCCCCCTGTGGTGATTAATTATCCTCAGGCGCGTTTTGTTTTGACGTTTAGCTTTAATTTGCCTTCGTGGTGTATTAGACCTATGGCTTAGTTTTCAAATCGAGCTTAAATTCTCTTTAAATTCAGAATTCAGTTTTAATGCTTGGAACTGGCCCGACATCAATAACTTGTTATGGGTAGACCCAAATGTTAAAGTGTCGAACAAAATAGACATATTAATAGGTACAGACTACTACTCGACCATACTATTGAATTATGTAATAAAAAACTCAGCAGGAGAACCAGCGGAGCAAAAAAACAAAATTATAGGTTGGCTTATATTTGGTCCACTAAAACAAAGTGAATCTAAGCTGTGCAATGTAAAATAATAAATTTGAATTAGATAACAGATTAAAATGATTCTGAAAGATAGAGGAAATACAAAAAGATAGAATCTTGCCGGCAGATGAAAAACTTGACCAAGAATATTATAATAAAATTCATCAACGGGAAAATAACGGCAAGTTTATAGTGTGCACTCCATTCAATACAAACCCACCAAGAAATTCTTGTACAATAACATCAGCTAATAAACCTCTTAAATAAAGGCAGATTTCAGTTCCACAAATGGGCAAGAAATAATTCTGGTTTACTGAATCAAATACCGAAAAATTCAAGGGCCATTGCCACCAAGAATATTATACTTGATGAAACGATAAAAACTTTAGGAATATAATGGAACCCACATTTAGACACTTTGTATTTAAAATAATCTTAAACAAGACTAAGTCAGAAATCATTAGGGAAGAGAAAATTATTAGCCTAGGTATTGCAACTGTTCGACCCTTTCAAAATTCAGAATTAAAATCTGAAGACATTCTTTATGCAAAATTAATAGCATTAGCCAAAACAACAATGGTACCAAATAACGAAAACTTTGAGCTTTTCATGAGACATTCAAGTTTAAAGAAGATCCAAAGAATAGTATCATATTGTGATCGATTTATTAATAAGTTGAAGCTGGTAAAATATGAACCCAACAACATAATTTTAGCACAAGAAATGGATGAAGCTCTTCAACCGTTAATTAAAAATGCCCAACTGGGTCAATACAAGAATGCAATAACTTTTAGACCATTTTTAAAGTCCGGAATTGATCACGCTGGGCGTTTTAGTGTTAGAGTATCAAAATGGAAAAGTAATAAGTCATATGCATATGAGGAATATGCACAGCCATTTTTTGCGACAATGGCACCAAATTTTTAAGAGCTAGCTAAATAATGGAATTAAATACATTGAAGACACTAGAACAAACAGCTTTAAACATTATTAACTCTTCAAGTAATCTAGTTTTTACATATATCGTTGTTCAATTATATTTATCTATATTTCTTATCTGTGATTGAATTCATGATTTGATGCAAAGCTGCATATTTATTTATATCAATAACGTAAATTGGTGGTGGTTTTTCATCTTCGATTTTGTCAAGCTGGTGATCTTTCTTAGGTGTTCCTTTTATTTCGTCCTGCTTAGAATTTGACTGGGTACTACTACTTGCTTAATCGTTTCTTCCTTTGAACTTCGATTCTGTTTCAGTATGAAACTCTGTAGTTTTAATACTAACTTGAGGTTTAACATTGGCTTTGGTTATAATAACCTTTTTAAATTCTTAATAATAATAAATCCTTATAATATCCTTTTCAAACATCATCTGCCAACTTTTTTTGTTAAGCTGGTTGATCATCAAGTTATAACAAGTTAGTTATACTTAACTGACTTCTTTTGGGTCATTGAACTATCTTCTATCATTGTTAATTATAAAGATGTATCTTATATTATTCATGCATATGTAAAACTACATAAGTTGGCTATTTAGATAATGCTTTATTTTCATGTAATCAATTTTATCAATTTTATTGATAAAAATCCGATTAAATACTTGTGTATTTAAAGTTGTTAAATTTTTAAAAACGGTTTATCTACAGTAAAACTTTTCGGTTCTAACTTTAAACGTAATATAACCGTTTAAATACCAACTAGTAATATAACCATTTAAAGTATGTAAAAATGGTATTTCCAACTGATCGAACTTAATTGTGATTTGCCCCCAGATTTTGGGATTAAAAATTATAATTCGTTCGTTTGAATCGGACACATTTTTAATTTGGAATTACATGCAGGATTACACAACATTTTGTTGTTGCGTATAATAAATGTAATTAGCTATCTATAATACTATTTAATTGGAATTTGTTTAATTAAAAATCATTATGCAAATAAGTTGCAAAATAATTAGTTTACTAATTACTGTATGTGGTTGTATAGTTGATGGGCAATCAGTGCAGTTTACATTTTTTTTATTGATTTGAAGTTGTAAAATTTGTATATGTTCCTCGAAAATTGTCGATTATTTCAAAGAATGTGTTTCGAGTTTTCTACATAAGGATTGTAGGAATCAGGAAAGCTAGTAAAACGGTTACGAACAAATTAATTTGTCAATCATCTAAAGAAAATCATTTAATACTCGGCCTAAGTAAAGCAAGCCACATACGTATTTTAAAACCACCAAAAACAAATGTAGCCCTATTTAATATTAGCGGATTTATGGTTACAAAGCCTGATTTACTTGATCTGAATGGCACTTTACTAAGACGCAATCATGACAACTTGAAGGAATTTTTTTACACCAGGTATCAAATCATAATAAAAATGGTACCGAAGTGCGGTCCACCACGTTATATTCACTCCAAAAAGGTAAATATTAAAACAACTTTACAATCAAATTAAAGTAACCTTTAAATCACTGGAAAAATCATTGAAATCTGTCAGCAGTTTATTATAAAATATATCCAGAAAAAGCAATAAGAAATTTTTGTTTTCCCTGCAGGACCAACATATTCTTCCAAGAGGAAAATTATGTCTATGCGGACTTCTTTTTACTTTCTGATCTCTCTGCGCGAGTATTCAGCACTAGTAAAAAAAAAACAAATTTTATATACAAATTTGAAATTTAAGAAATTCATGGATACTGAAAAAGAAAAGAAAACTAAATTGCAAATTTATCACTAATGGTAACCCTGTATCCTTTACTATCCTAAGATAAGTGGATTTTGTGAACAAAAATCTCCAATCAAAAATGATATCTTGTAATCCCAGAAAAAGGCACATCTGTTGTCAATAGCAGAACCAAAGTTTTCGTTAGTCAATTTGTATTAAGATTAAACTGATTTCTCCTTTAATCATTCCTTAATGAATGTCTTTTGCTGAACACCTTGCCTAAAGATTTCACATGTTAAAATTTGATATTATAAAGATATTTGATTTGAAAAAGCGTTTTCTGGACAGGTAAGATATTTTAAGATTTTTGATTGGTAGAAATTTGATTTTCGAGCCAAATATTTCGTGCTAATTCATTAGAACTTAATTTTAATTCGTGAGAAAAAAGCCGCTTCTACGATATTAATTTGTTCTAGTGAATTTTGATCCAGTTTCCATTTCTCTTTTATATATTTGCTAAAATAAATGACACAAATAACTTAACTTTACATGACAAGCAGCAATTTATATTGCAAAATAAAAAAAATGTTTATTTTAAATTAAGATAAAAAAAGTATTAATGGATATGTAGAAAACAAAATAAAGCTAAAAGCTTTAAAGCTTTTATTGTAATAATTTTATCTTGAAACTGACAAGATAAAAATTGCTGCAGTTTGTTTGCAGAACTTTAGATATTTTTTATTGTTGTATGATTTGGTATACAACTTTTAGTCATAAATTAAAAAAAAAAAGTTAGCAATTTTTTTTGTATATCTTTTAATTGAGCTAAGTCAGAATTTAAAAGAGTCAGAATTTCAAAAAGGTAATCTAGACAAATCATTGACCAACATCTGCAAATGTTTTTTCGTTATTTTTTATGTGTGTGAAATGTAACACTACACAGTTATGTTAAGGCGAATAGAAAATTAAATTTTTAAAAGAAAAATATGGAAAAATCTGTAAACCAGCAGGAAAATTGCATAGTGGAAAGCTGAAATCTTAAGATAATAACAACTTAGAAATAAGCGCAGTTCACGTAATTACCTTAAAGAAGGCCGTTCAGTCCGTACCACACCAAGTCTATTGTAGTTTAGGACCCTTATTTAAAATCTTTGTATTCGAATATTATTTGATACTGGATCGTAACAAAATTTTATCAGAGAAAACTTGTGACAAAAATATAAGTTGAAAATAAATAGTATTGCAGTATCGATTTCCGGTACAAACCATCAGTCCAAATCAAATCAAAAATTAATTTCTAAAAATAAAATGTTCATTGTTTAATATTAAGCAAAATAACGAGTTATCTAATGTCGCAAAAGATTAATTTTGATCAATTAATGATTCCAGTTAATTTTGAATTGGCTGTCCCTTAATTTTATGTGCATCATGAAATCGATTTATTAACTGGAGCCAAAATCTTTTTGTGATATAATTTATGATGAGGGGATAAAAACTGTTCCGGAGCTTTCCAAAGAAAGCTTTCGTGAGCTTTCGAGCAGTCAACTTATAAACTTTTAGCTTTTTAATTTGTGAAATGAATCAGCCCAATTTCCGAATCCAAAAATGTTGGAATCATTTTTAAATTGGGTTTGTCAAGCAAGTTCGTTTTTCAGCAAATTTTTTAATTAGAAAGCCGCCATTAGAAGAATACTCATGATATATGCATAACAATTTTCAAAAATACATCGAGAAGAATCATCAAAAAACAAAAAACAAGATTGTGTCCTCATGGAGTATTTCGTAAAAAAAGTACTACGACAAAGTTACGGGTGACTTCCAAAAAATGATTCGGGTATATTGCTAAATGATACTCTTATGGTAGGACCACCTAACAATAAAGTTTGTTTTCAATTCTTATTCGGTTCTAGAAACACACAAGTTGTTATTGCTAAGATATATCGAATGTTGCTTATTTTTCAAACCAACTGCAAATATCAACAAATACGCTGACGTAATTCATATCATCAGACTGGTCTTCATTTGGGAAATAAGAATATGAACAAATAACAACAAATGCGCTTACTCTGACCAGAAAGACAAATGGAAAATAAAGCGGTAGAAAATTAATCAGAAGGGCAAAAGTATTCGAAAACGCCCAATTTGACCTAGTGTACTTTTGATTACAAAAAGAACTGTATCGTATGCTAAACTGCTAGAGAAAGTAATGGCGGACTCAGAACTATTACTGGTCTGGAGAAAAAAGTTATTTTTATTTTCCAAACTATGAAGGGAAATCTATTGCAAGAGAGGAAGAGCACTGGAAACAAACCCCAAACAATGGTTTACTTATCCCATTTGGAGAAAAAATTGGTCAGAAAGCTGATGTTAAAACTTTGACCTAGACAATCCTTGAAGAAAAACAGACATTAATGTATTGAGTGCACCAGATGAAGTACTTCTAGCCGTGTATTTCATATCAGGAATGCTACTAGTGAATTTATTATTTAAGGAGCTTCTAACTATGTATTTCCGCCGTGGGGATGGGAACAAAAAAAAACTTTTGATATGATCTGTGAGGTAACTGTAAACGTGTGGCAGGTGCGATGAGAAAATTCTCGGAAAAGGCGTTGGTCTCATCGACTAATATCGTTGTTTAATATATGAACAAGAGGTGGATTTCTTTCTAAATAGGTTCCCAACTAGGCATGGTTGTTATCGTGTTTATCTATATAAGTATAAACCCGATGATTCTTTTTACTGTCCTGAGAGCGAAGGTAAACCTGAATGTAGGGCATATGTATTTATTGAATAACCGAGCTTTGGCAACGCAAGATCTAACCAATGTATGTCTGTGTGAATCAACCTAGCACCAGCAAATATTATTGACTATATGCTGGAGTCCAAAGGAACGTGGATAATGGTATGTAGTATAAAATCAAAATTATGATGAAACTACGACACTTGGAGAGAATAAGACAAAAGCATTAATAATTAAAAATGATGGCAGTTTGAGCTGAGGTGGTTTCGTGAAGTGGTACTTATTGGTAGTTTCTCGAGGTCATCTATCATATTGGCAACAAATACAATTCAATCATTTCGAAAGAGGTCGTCACGTGAATATATATCTTGACTTCAAGAAGATTGAGATGGCGTAACAAACAACCAAAATATATATTGAAGTAGGCACAATATTTATTGTAAATACAGTAATGTTCCTCCTTTAACATGGCCCATTGGACAAGTATTATAGAGACACATAAAAATGATTTAATTCGTGTTGTGACACTTAAAACAAGAAATGGAGTAGTTATACTTAAACAATCAACGTAGGGCACAGTGCATGGAAACCAGCAATGAGATGCGCCCTCCTCCGCAGAATTGTCTTGAGTAAAAAGAGATCCAAGGTATCAGAAGCTCGTAACTCCATCAAATGATTGGTGTGAGAGTTGGACCTATAGTTTACCGAGTTCTCTTCAATCACTAGATCAGGAATATGATGAAAGTTCTTTATGTCATTTTTTAAGTAAAAACAACAATTCTAAGCAGATAGTACAGTAACCTTTAAAAGGAAAGCGGCTTTTGGCATGCACAGAGGTCACTTTCGTTGACGATGGCTCCATAGGTTAGAAATTGATTTATCTTCTTTGGTTTGTCTAAATCCATACGAAACGAACGGCTAGTTTGGGCTCAAACCCGAAAGAGTGATGACATTTGAATAATTGTATTATCTATCATATTATTTGTGTCGAAACTGGTTAAGTTCTAGGCAATCCGTCTGTCTTAAACTAAAATATTATGTAACTTATATTATGTGTTACAATATACATTAACAAGATATGATGTCGCTGTAACTTTATAATAAGAAACTTATATGTTATATACTCATCAACTCCACTATAACGAATCGTATTTCCTTATGTAGAAACTATAAATCATAATGCCTGGCACATATACCGAAAAGCGCAGATTGTCAACACAAAATTATAAAATTTTTATCGTTTGCATTTCCATTTTATTAAGACAAACATGACAATTAACACGAAAAACTTTTCCATTTCTATAGAGCAACATGAGAATCGAAAAAAAGTTTTAATGGATCCAAATATTTACAAAACAAATACGACGAACATTTTATTTTCAACATGCATGAAATTAAGATGATAAGTTACTATTCGTGTAAACCATAATATGGCTTTCGTTCATATATGGAAATTTTATACTTTTTTAATCAAACTTTTCTAATTTTAGATATATGCAGATGTTGAATATGTATAGTTCTACATTGTATTGCTAGGTTTAGAGCTCGAGCTAAGCTAAATTTTAACGCGGTCTCCACAAATGTACGCAGATAAATATCGCGCTAAACAAAATGTGTAGATTTAAATTTTGACATCTAATTTGTTTTATGTCATGGTGTTGTTTTCCAATTTTTAGATTTTATTTTAGAATTTGATGCTTTTAAAGATTTTTGGCCGTCACTTTTATAGTTGGTCATTATCATCTTCACTTTCATGTGGTAAGCCAAAATCATCGCCATATTTTAAAAAAATATCAACCAATAAGTGTATTGATTTGGAAGATTTTTTCAAATTATAACAACAATTTTGCATACAATAATAAAAAAAGCAATTTATGTGTGCGGAAAACAGAGCCCTAATAAAATATCTAAAATCCTCATTCATTTAATGTACCGTCCAGATGAATCGACGTGAAAATATTAAAGACTTCATAGTAGTGTCATCTATTATACAATCCGGTAAACTATATTTTCCATTATTTTTTCACGTCAACCGAAATTATCTGCGAAAAATTTTTATCTCGCTCCTACTAGCAATTTATGTCAAATTAGTAAGGAAAATGTATCTTAACACGAGCTGTGTACCGACCTTTACCGTGAAATAATTTCAAACACGGTGCAAATTGTTTTATATCGGAAGCTTTTAATTTATAAAATTTTTGAAAAATATTACCCCTAATTTTAACAGCAAAATGTTTTTGGAAAATTTACCACGATTTTACTTTTTAAATACCTCAAACATCCTATTCATAGAATTTAAGAGTGATTTATATAAAACGCGTAGTTATATAGTCCGATCGACCTGCTTGAAATATTAATCGAATGTTCTCTTGTTACAACTACATATATAGCTTGTAAAAACTATTTTTTGGTGTTTAAAACGAAAAGTGATGAAATAATGAATTATCGCCGTCAAAATTTAGTCCTTAAAAACAAAAAAAAAATGTTTTATAAACCCCATACAAATAAAATAGTTTTATCACATTTTAATTTTCCCAATTATAAAATGGAAATAAAAAAATTAAATAAATTTCCACTCGGGAAAAACTAGCGGGATTGTAAACAAGTATAATTCAAACGGGTATAATTATAGTGTCGCCATAAACACAATAAAACTTAATTTTTATAATACTGATACAAAAAAAAGTTATTATCTTTTTAAATTGTAACAAAATAAATGAAAAACTGGAAAATTTTGATTTTTATTTAATTTTTGGCGCCAAAACTAATCAAATAATATAACACCAGCGTTGTTTATATGGACTGTGATAATTTTGTTGGTTTAACGATAAAATTGAGTTTAGAAAGAATTACCATAAAGGTTAATTTTATATATATATATATATATATATATATATATATATATATATATATATATATATATATATATATATATATATATATATATATATATATATATATATATATATATGTATATATATATATATATATATATATATATATATATATATATATATATATATATATATATATATATATATATATATATATATATATATATATATATATATATAGATATATATATATACAATATATATATATATATATAGTTACGGTTAAAGATTCCTCTGAAACTACCACGCAAGCCAGAGATAAACAACGCGTCTTGAATTATAAAATTTTTAGTTAGCAAATACAAATCTGCAACATAATCTATTTTAAACGTATGGTAGGTCAACGTGACCACGAGAATCATATTAATCACGCAAAAGAAAAAACAGATGAATTTTAAGTTTAAAACCACTTCTAAAAAATAAAATAAAATAAAATAAAAATTGATTTTTAAACGTCATATTATGAAAATATAACTACGGTTATATTTGAAAATACCCTACGGTTAAGTGTGAAGTAGTAAAAAGTGCAAAACCAACAAACGAATAAAATTTTTTATTGAGTGAATCTGTCGTGCAAAAGAAAAAAAAACCGTTAATAATTTTATTATAACAATTAGTTATTAATTCAAAAGTGCGAAGATGCATTGCGTGACTTTTGTTTTATTAAGTGCAATGACGTCTCTAACTGAAAGTTACGATTAAAGTTTCACCATATTTCACCAGTAGAATAAAACCAACATACGGCAGCAAACTCGGATTCAAGCTGCATTAGAAACTTTCGCCACAAAGTATGCACATATTATAAATAAATTTTTGTTTTGTTGAGTTGGTTGCCTGGTCACACTTTTGTTAAAGTTGAGAATATTTTAACTCATATGGTGAACATTTTTTAACCTAATATTATTTTACCACACTAATTGAACGCAGCTTCAGGTAACACATTTTTTTAAATGGTATTACCATCGTGTACTACTAGATAGGCCCGAAAGACGAAGTTTAAATAAATTTATGCACAATTAGCTAGACACAATTAGTTAGTTTTTTGTTTGGCCAATTAAATATAAAATCATTGGCCAAAAAAAATCACAGCATGATCAAGCATGGCATACTTTAAATGAATTTATTAAAGAAAATGCATTAGCAGCGTTTGTGTCAGGTCTTCATCGTCTAAATCACCGTATTTTCTAAATTGTTGATTATTTCGTATCAATGATTGATAGATGACACTAGTTTTAATATTACAAGATGTGCCTAACTATTCACGATTCTAAATAGTTGACTTTGCAAACTCGAGATGGTTAAAACATATTTTGTTTATAACGTCTATATGCTTACAAATAATTTACCATATTTGTCTTAAAAGTTTCTTTTAAATCAATGTTTGTGTTTTAAAATTTCTTAGATACAAATCTGTAAAATTTTATTTGTATTTATATGTAAGAACACAAAAGATGACAACTAAAACGAAAAGAAACCTCACTAGCAGGTTAAATGATAAAATCTCGTGGTTGATAAAATAATAAATGAACAATTTAGAAAAGTCGGCGATTAAGATACAATTATCGGCATGAGGCACACATCATTAAAATTAAAAACTCAACGATCAAGGAGTCTCAAATTAGTTATTTTAAATTCAATAAACAAGAATGGAACAGTTCAAAATAAAAATATATTAGGCCAAGAATTAAATTTAATTTTTAACAAAGTTTTCTTAAATTTTTTGTAACAAAATTATAATATAAATGTCTTTACTGTAAATAATATGTATGTTAACAAATAACAATTGTTTCCATATATTAAAAATATTACAAACAAAATATAAAATATTAAAATAAAAATAACACAATAAAAATGTTAAAGTAATTTCCTCTATAATAAGATCGTTAATTCAAATATGAAATCTTAAAAGAGATCGAAGACGGCTTTGTTATACATATATCATATGTTTTTTCTTACATACAATATTTTAATATAAAATATGTGTGCGTGTGTTGTATATATTATTGTGTATAAAAGTTTTTGTCCACGACTATTGTATAATAGTACTCATTATACTTTTGTTTCTTCAATTATAATGATATCCAATATTCATTGCTAGAAATGATTGATCATTAATCACTGTTATTCAATATTGAAGTTTTATCTAGCAGTCTCTTATTTAATTATTCAGTACTACCATAGTAAATTATACATTTAAATTTAATTTTATGAAATTTTATCTAGTAGTTTTTTCTAAACTATTAGTCTAGCAGTCAATGACAATAGCAACATGTCATTTTCATTATAATTAAATTGAAATACATATAAATAGGAAGCAAAATAATTTAAAAAAAATAAACATGGATATTGATATTTGTTCAACACCACCAAAAATAAAATATTGTGGACAAAATATCGTATTCTACTCGCATATATTCACTCAGATAATTTATGACACTCGCCCATCGGCTCGCGTCGGTAAATTTCATCTTCGTGAATAACATAGATATCATTATATGCTCGTTGAATAATATACTATTTTATATTTATATGATGACACAAACATTTCAAATCGAAAATAGTGCACCATTTGCACACTTACATATAAAAAAATTCATATGAAATTACCATATCAATGGTTTTCATTTATTTTCTTATATCAACCTATGGAACACAGATTGCATTTTGCACCACCAATGTTTTAATACAAATTTCATTATTCTAATTGGAATTTTTTTCGTTAAACTCTTATTGGAATTGGTGTATATTACGTAAATGACGTATATTTCGTATTATTTTGTTATTTTTAACTATATAAGATGTATATTTTTTTAATTTTTGGATTTATAATTCAAGTATTAAATTAAAAGGCATTTTGGAGTTTTGTAGTTAAATTATTTTATTTTTTTATTGTTTATGAGGATTATTATTTATGCAGTGCGACACCCCAATAAAAAAATTATTGCATATTCTATCCCGGGGTAACGTGAAAACAGATTTTTTTGGGGCGCCAATTTCTTAAATTTCACCAGGAGAAACATAATCTAGCGCCGGCCCTGCCAACTGGCACAGGAAAAAACTAGTAGCCACTCTCGATTCAAAGCTGAATCACACTTAGAAATCTAGCCTTCAATCAGTCTGGAAGATTGAGCCTTAGTTCTTCTCTGCATCCTTTCATCTTCTCTGCCATGCTCTTCGTCACATGTTGCCTTCTCTTTCATGAATTTGGCCGTGGTATGGAGGAATCGGCAGACTACTAGATAATGTGAATTGCACCATCAACAATAACATCAATATCAATTGTGGAAGTTTTACGCCATCCATATTGGACGTATATCAGCCATGTAAAGCACGGGTTCTCTTACGCTAAGTATTTGATTCGTTATTCAGCTGAAACATAATGAAATTGTCGTCACAACCTGATAAGTATACGCTAGGGACCGTAATACCTTGACTTCTTACCCACACGTAGCCACTACCAGAATAATGGTCATCAATGTGGATGCTATGAGTGTCAACCACCCATATCGCCGCATTGCCTAAAATGTGCGAGAACCAGATCAAGGGGTTACTGCTCTCTTACAACCACTATCAAAAGTGTTCATTTTACAAACCAGTCTAGCTAATTTCTTCAATGAAGAAATATCCAATTTCTTTTCATGTTCAAGTACTTTTCTAATCGTTTTCTAGCACTTTTTTTAGGTCACAATTTACCTGGTTTCATCTTTGTAACTCCATGCCATTATCTTGCAAATAATAACTGCTACGTTAGCCTAATAAGTTATAGTACAGCAGTTAACTGACGGTATTAGTTTTTTTGGCCTGAATAATTACCGACTACGAGCGGAGAAACACGTGATTCTGAAAGCGGTCTAACCAACTGAGTAGCTTCTTTTGCTGTTACCGGTCATAATAATTATATATTCCAACCTGCTGCTTTATTGCTTAGTGATCAAGAAGCCTAAAACATTATTAAGCAATGTTAATTTTTTAAATTGCCTAATTTGTGTGATTTTTTTTTGTTATTTAAACCATCTAATCTTGGCGTCAAAAATTCCAATAATAAATATATTGCTAAGAAATGACAATATATAAATATATTGCTAAGAAATATAAGGCCTAAGAAATGACGTCAAAGCCTAAATTGGCGATGCTTCACAAAGTTTTTTTTAGATGTGCTGTAATATTGTGCTGTAATATTGTATAATTATGCGCATATCACTGCACCACTCTTGTAAGTTTCACCAAACTATGACTTATTTGCTCTCCATAATGATGAAAAAGTTAAATGGATGTGTAATTTATACTGCTGAACTCAACCATTTTGCCATAATAATGCTTAATTTCTGTCAAAGACTGATTTTGTCTGATATTCAACATTTACATGAGTACCGAAGCATCGCAACAATGTTGGACATCTTCAGCCAACTATGTTAAAATATATTCTTTGTATATTTTCATATAAGGACTAAATTTGAGTTGTCCATTGTATAAAAGTCATTAGTCTAAACAGTTAAAATATGCGCAATAGAATAATAGTCCTATCAAACTGATATCTCAATGATTATTTTTTTGGCTGTATTAATTATTGTGAGTAAAATATATTTTTAAATATCTCGAAAAATATTTTGTTTTGGGCGTTTTAATAAAATACTTCGAAATTTTAGAATTTAAATATTTCAAACAAGCACCTAAATTGTAATAATAATTTTAGATCAGTAACACGAACAATCAAATGTGTTTACATTTCCAAAGATTCCCACCGTGTAATAAACAAGCTGTTGTAATGTTCGAGAAAAATGTTGCATCACTTGTAAATGTTTTAAAGCGCAATGTGAACACAGTCTACATGATACTGAAATAACAAAAGCACAAATACAAATAAATAAAATGATGAAAATGCCGAACGATTAACCGACAATCACGGAATATTTTTCATATTATCGAACGAACCAAACTGCAAAGAGGAGTTCAAAATTATTGTGATCGTTGTGCAAAAGCGAACATAATGTATTTAGCTGGTCAAGCTTTTTCAAATTAAATTAATTAATAGTGAAATAGTGGAAATTTAAAATGGTTGGGAGTGTTTAATGTAGTGAAATTTTTTAATAAGTGATATAAATTCGGTGCAGTGATCTATAAAAAAAATATAATTGCAAAGTTATTAGATTCGCAAACAAATAAAAATGTTAGTGTATAGGTGTTTGGTTTTATATTTTATGTTAGTGCGTAGACAATTTATTTTACAGATACTATTGAACCATTTCAACATAACTGGTAAGCTATTTAATTTACTTTATTTTTTTTTTTTAAATAATTGTTTATAATCTATAGAATAAAGAAGATACACATTAAAGACAGTTGGGTATTTTGTAAATTATTTTGCCTTAATTTAGAACTAGATAAATTCACCGAACATATAAATCGTTAGTTTTTAAGGTGAACTCATAATATAAAAACCCTTCAACAAATTTTATCGTTTTCTATTTACAATTTAATTAGCAGAATAGGATTTTAATTAAAATAACAAGGACATGATACTTAATTTTAAAATCACACTTTAAATATTGACTCATCCATCGGTATACTTTTTATCATCAAAAACACCCTTCACCATATACACAGCAAACAATATGAAAACATCAAAATTTAGGGCGACCGAACCGGAAAATTTGAATACATCGAGCCTAATGATAATGGATATTTGATACTTTATTCAAAATTAAGTGTTATAGTGTCTACGGTTACCTGTTGATGATACAAAACATTTTAATGATATTGGAAATTGTTTAGTAGTCTTTCGTAACTTCGATACAATGGCAAAAAATAAAAGTGTCGCACACCCTCTTGTTATATGTACAAAAAAAACACTTTTTCAATTTATACAAATTTTCAACGCACAGATTTCATCTTGTTTTAATGGCGACTATCGTACTTACTTGCGATTTATTTTATCGTTTCAAACATAAGTTTTAGAATTTTGGCACAACAAGGTAAATTTTTCTTTTCTGAAACCTTAATCAGGTTGATGCCTGTAATATCATCAATGATACCTTAATCAAAAGGTCTAGTCATTAGTATGAACACTGCTATAAAATATATATAAACATTTCAACAAATAATTTTTATGCAAATTATAGCAAAGGGTTTAGCTCCCTAATAATTTTATTTGAAGGACCTTCAAAGCCAGTATTCAGGAAAAATGTAATAAGCAATTTATTTTGACAAACGGCTCCAAACTGCTCCAAGGACCGAAAAATCGAAAATCATAAAATATCACGGTGATTATTTAAACAAAACAATTGCAGAATCATTTTGGTTTTCTTTTGTTTCAAAAACTTTTTCTTTTATTAAAATATTTCAATATTTATTCGTACCGCACTTTCCATAATCAATGAAACTGAAAGAAACAACGGATTTGTAAAAAGGACGACGGGTATTAAAATGGAGCAACGTAAAGTTTAATTTAGTACATACAAATCTGTTGCTTGATTGATTATTTTGTAATTTTTGTTCCAATTTTATTCATACATTCTAAAAGAAGGGTGGGTGGTTCGTTAATGGGTATCTTTACAGTAAAATGATAATGTGAAAACTAAAAATCCCAAAGAGTAAAATCATATAGCAGATGTTTGTATATATAATCGTATATAGTGTTAAATGTTTTGTTAATTAGATTTTGATTTGAACAATTAATTTCACATTTAACGTAATCCATATCCGGATGTGAACGTGTAAATGAGTTTGTGTGTGCTATAAATACAAAACAAATTTCAAATGTAATTAGCACACAAGTATCTGAATATTTTTGACAATAAAACATGTAATAGTGGTCCGATTGTAATCAATTTAACAAATAAAAAAATCTCGATAATAGTGAAAGTAATGCTAACGTGCTCATTGTACTCTTACTTCATGAGCATAATCAGTTATGTTCATAGAACTCCTGGTTTCATGGCTTAAGATAACTCTGTAAGTGTTGTCAACTTTTCGTTTGAGGCCATATCATGCGCATGACCCTTCTATAAAATATAATCAGCCCTAGTAAAATCCATTGACTTTTGACCTCTAAAACCTGTAACCATTTACATATATGATTTGAAACTCATTAATTTTGAGACAAACGGAAGCTATGTTTTGTACAAGTGGATCAAAAAATCAAAGTACTGAAAACTGCAAGTTCAACAAATAACGCAGAAAGGTGTAAAAATATAATTAAATCGCTTATCATGGTTTTGTGGTTTTAAATTAATCATTTGCGTAATTTATTATCGATACTTCTTCTGGATTAGGCTACCAATTCGTCATTTGGAAAACCAATTCGTATTATTTGAAATGCATCTGCTTTTGGTGTTTCTGCATCCCATTTCCATTCCATTTTTAATGATCTAGTTACTGTGTTGTATATGAGGCAGATTTCCAGATTGAAATAAAAAGGAGGTCAGAAAAAGGCAACTCTATTATAGGCAGATGGTTTACTTTACATCAAAACGATGGTATAGAGAAAAACCAAATTTTTCGTAACCTGCTTTGCCGATTAAAAAAGTTGTGAATCCAGAATCATATCAAGTGTAAAAAAATTGGATCCAGAATCATATGGCCTACTAAGTCAGAACGCAAAGCTCTAGTTTAACTAGCAGTAAAGCTTGCAGGAATAATTGTTTATTTTTTTTTTATTAGTAGTCGGAGAAGTACAGTCGACTTAATACTGCTGGCATCGATAAATACATTTTGGGAATTTGTTTTCAAGAACCTTATTGGTTTAAGTAAAGAGACTTAAGTATACATTTTTTGAAAAACTTAGGCATCATTGGCAGCAAGGCAATGGAAATTTTCTTTACTGTGAAAGCTGTTTTGCAAACATTGTACCGTTACTTTTATAGGTCGAGCCTGTTTTTACTCATAAGTATACTATTGATATTTTACAGCATTCAACTTTATTAATAAGCTTTTATAATTGCCTGTGTCGAGGGTATTAATTTTCTATTCGTCGTTGCTTATCACTGTTGCCTTAAACTCTTTATCAGTAATCGTATTCATGAGTTAATATTGAAAACTAGTTTTGGTTTAGCGTTTTGAGTGGATTTGCTACCTTTAAGTTGGTTGACATTTAGTGGTCCGACTTCTAGTGACGTTTTAACTTTTGTTTTGCTTATCCTGAAAAAGTGTTTACTATTTTTATATCAGCCAGACTGTCACCTTTTATAATTCATCTTTATCAGTTTAATAGTTGAATTTTTATATATATATATATATATATATATATATATATATATATATATATATATATATATATATATATATATATATATATTTATATATATATATATATATATATATATATATATATATATATATATATATATATAAATATATATATATATATATATATATATATATATATATATATATATATATATATATATATATATATATATATATATATAGATATATATCAATTTTAGTATTGTTAAAATTACAAGTAGCATTTTTGACGAAATGATTCCCAAATTTTCTTCATCCCTTGATTTTTCATCACAAAAAAAACATTAAGGGGTCATAACGTTTTTTGGCTGATAAATGAACGATTCCATCGATGCTATAAATCCACAAAGAAATGTCGAATTGGTTAAGTGCTGTAAGAACAATTTAGCGATAATCTGGGCCATTTGCCCAAGGGCCATATAGTTTGTTTAATTGTGTAAGAAAAAAAATAATTTTGTTAAACTAAATTGTCTGCATCCCTAGTAGATCTAATGAATTAAAAAATTAAATTGGATAATTAACCGCTTCATCTCCTTCCACGACAATGACGATGGACTTGTTTGTGACTGTCTCGCTTTACATGTTAGTCTGAATAATACTGCTCGTAGACGTCTTTGTCACAACAGCTCGAGACTCTTATAATTGGTTTGAATATTGGGAAATATTTTTTCAATCAATTCTTTTTTTGACGTCACTAAATTGCAGAAATTATGAAGTAATGAAATTCGTTCTGAAGTCATATCAACCGGCACCTTCCCGTTCCCGATTTCCAGATATTGATGTGAGGATATCTCAGCTGCTTAATCATTTTTCACCTGTACATGCATATTTGTAGTTAATTTCAACGAATTTACGTATCGCCACAAAGGAGAGTATTTGCAGGCAAGCATTTATTTCGTCCGCTGGTGTTGTTCGAGAAATTATAGGTAATATTAGCTTGAAATCTCATGCAAGCAATATTAATGCGTTCCCAAACGGTATAATGTTTTCACGCAAATCTTGCAATAATCGATCAAGAGCCTTGAGGGATATTTTTTGTGCCATTGTGCATTCATCCCAAACAATAAGTTTAAATTCCTGCAATACTTTTTTCATACCGAATGCTTTGGAAATATTGCACGTATGAGTTTCAATGTATTGCATATCCAATATCAATTTAAAAGCGGAATGAGAAGTTCTTTCACCTGGTAGCAATGTTGCAGATGATCCGGACTACGCAAGTGCTAAGGCAGATTCAATATAATTAAAAACATTTTACCAGTTCCTCCTGGCGCATCGAAAAAGATGATTTCTATAACCCCATTATTGGCAGTTTGCATTATTTGATCATAAATGACTGATTGCTCAATGCTCAAACGTAAGCTTAGGTATATTTAATTGCAAATACAAGAAATGATCACTCGTAGTGTAATTTTGTTCACGATTCAATTCTACACCGGACGAAGCAGCATCAGATCGATACGAAGATGGCATTCTTCGCAGTCAAGAGTGGTTTATATTTTTCCACAACTCTGTTGGAGACGAAGGAAAGTAGGCGGTCAATATGATTTCAAATAATGCACAAATATGATTTGGATGTAACGAGGTGCACGCGTCAATACCGCATACATCCCAGTATCGGTTGTTTTCCAATAAATTTCGAGCTTGACATACACTGCAGAAGGTGGTATGTGTATCGCCGTTAACAATAATTCTCAATTGCTGAAAAGATGTTAAACCTGGTAAATTCACCATACGAAAAGTGAAGCATTCATTGAAAATCCAATGATTTTCCACTCGCATTTCATGTATAATACATATAGGCACTTCCGAATATAGTAGTGTTTTCGCGAACCCGTTATTTTAATATAATATGAAGAAAATATCTTCTGGGCTATTTGTTGCACATTTGCAGCTGTGAAGTAAACTCATTGTCCATTTTCTAGATGTACTGCTAAGTGAACAACAGCTGGACTTCGTTCATATATGGGAAATGAAAAAATTCGTCTTACTGCTTTATTGATGCATATGTATCTTCTAGCTTCATACTGTGTTTTTTCATCGGCATGTATGACCGCATTTCTATCACTTCTTTCTGGTTGTATGGCAAAAACTTCCTGGTCGCTGCCTTTATTCAAGGATATTTCAACGTATATTATATCGTCGATTTCGTTTGAAGTTATTTTGTTACAGAGCCAGATTAGTATAATATGTGCGTGTGGCAATCCCCTCTTTTATCATTTCACTGAGTATATCCAGTAGCACAAAGAGTGTTAGATTAATTAAGTTCTATATTTATTTTAAAAACTACATTGCTGTGGATTTTATATGAAACTTTATGATAGTCGCTGGATCTATTCCTTGATCAGCAAGTAATTTACGATATCTTCTACTAGAAACATTCCGCGAAAGACTATAACCTTTTGCTGTTTTCGGTTTTATTATGCCGTTTTCATTGTGTGTTGAGTGTTTTAATGTTTTCCAGTAGCAAAATTTGAACTATTCAGTGTTTGGTCTGTCAGCAAGAAGTAACCTTGTTCGTATTGTAAAAATACGCCCATTAAATGAGCATTTTTGTATTTTTTTGCATCACTTATCTTTGAATTTTTATTTGGTTGTTGAAGAGGAGAACATAAATTTGCTGAATCTCTACCTAAAATCAGAAGCAAATGATGTTTATTCACTATTATAATCCCTTCACTTAAACCTTTTAGTTTAAAGGTATCCTTACTCATGTAAGTCAATTTTTGTTTAATGTTTTTTCAGTCCTTTAAATATTGTGAAAAGCTTAGCTGAACTATTGGAATAGTTGCACTATCGCTGACCCTCATTTTTAGTTATCTTAATTCAAGACATTTCAAAATATTAAAGTGCCAATTTAAAAAATCGGTTTGATATTTATTTCTTTTTGCTAAGTGCTTAGCGTATTGTAAGTTCGATATAAGTAAAGTTTAAGGCCAATTCAACTCAATATCGTTATTTGTCTCTTTTTTCATTGCAAAATTTGACATTTTTATGATTCTTATTGTATAAGAAAATAAAAATAAAAGGCAAAAAATATTTTTAATGGGTTATCATCATCATAATCTTCAGCAATTTATTATCAATAAAATGTCTTTAGATCCATTGTACAAAAACTAATGTCTTGTATAGTTTAGAAAAATGTATAGAAAACTTTTGGAAATAAAATTGAAACACATAGCTTTTAATAATCAGGTAGTACAACAATCTTACACAAGGAGAATTTTATAGGATATTGACTTTTACCGAATAATCGGTGTAGTTAAGATTGGGGTGTTTGGTTTGAAGTCTCCAATTGATAAGAGATGTAGCATTTATTATTAAATTATTATTTTCGTATATTGTTACCAATTTTATTAAAATATTTTTATTTTTTAATTAGTCTAGCACCTCGTTAATTTAAGATTACAAATTACAGATAGATTATTCATAAGTGCACTAACTGATCTGGAAAACAAAAATATCCGAATTTGGTTCTTTTCACAGCTCTCATATAAATTATTTATAATTTACGTAAAAATTCTGACATCCATATATTATTTCACCCCAAATATGGAGCATACAATAATTTATTTAAATTAAAATATTCAATCATCTCTCCACCTCTAGAAATATTGCAAAATAATTATAAAAACCAAATATTTCAAATTTAATTTACATAATTTTACACTTGACCTAACGGTTTTACTTCCACCTTCAAGTAGTATTTAGGCGCGATTAAACACAAATATATTATACTAATTAATATAAACTTTTCAATTTTCCAAATAATATAATTTATAATTTTCAATTTATGGCTAATTTAATTTATGACGTAAAAAAAGTTTTTTTACAATAAACTGGAAAGAGTGTAAATGGAAAGTTTTCCTATTGAAAAATTGTATGTTGGAGTAAAATGATTTTTCTACAAATCTCAAACTCTCTATATAAATCAAAAAAAGTTTTTGTGGAATCTCGATAGATGACAGGAAACTTGATACCTATATTGATTAATTGAATTTACGGACAATATAAGCAAGATTTTTCACCGTTGATCAACTAGTTATGTTCAGATGAAGATGAGGACCACTTTTCTTATTAGTTAGAGTAACACAAGGAGTCTTATTGAAACTTTTATGCTATAACCTTCAGAAACAGCAAGGTATTCAGGAAACCCGATTTTGTATATATCAATATTTATAGACAGATTGAAAAAAAAGTTAAAGATGCAGATGCGAGAGAAAAATTCGAGTGAAAGATCAAATTGATTGCAGCCGACATTATTTGAGGCATATTTTTTGTTGACCCAAGGTTTCATTTCTTCCTTCCAAACATCGCCCAAAATATCAGCATATTCTCGCTACAAAAAATGATATTGTTGAAAATTTTAAGGAACTCCTACCTACCCGTAACTGATTATTTCATTCAAAACCACCTGGAAAAACTATCGCCGAATAAATTATTTGTAATGTCAAAAAACCGAGTGAATAGCATTAACTTCACTTCAATGAGACAGATTTCAGAAACACATCGATCCTGAAATGTTTTGGAGTACCTGTTGATGTTATGATAAAAGGAGGCTGGTTAAATTGCAACGTGAAGATGTTGCAAATAAACTCTTCATAAGGCCAACAAACCAAAAAAAATTACTCTTCAAATACTTTCATCTATATATAACAATACGTGAAAGGCAAACTATCCATATTTTCAACTTTTACCAGCTCTTCTATACTTGTTAATTGTACTAAAAGTTTTTAATACATTTTGTTAAATCAAACGAAGTTTCATGCTGATAAAAACAATATTTTACGAGATACTCTAACCATCAGTAGAAATGCAGCTGATGATGGCTAATTAGCAGGTTTTTCTGTAACTTTCACAGGAAGTCTGAGACATATGCCGAAGAAGCCATGACAAAAAGTTGAGCATATGAGTCACCAGACATCTTAATTTCATTTCGGCCTGACATCAGGAGATCATGATTTAACAGCAAGAGTGTTTCAACAAAACTTGTCAAAGTTTATGGACGTTTTGACAAAAAAAGCACAAAGGATTTCGGGAGCTCGCCTTTAGATGTACTTCATGAAATAGCAAAAATTAGGTCTGCAGATACTTTTGTGGTTAAATAACAATGTTGGTTCAAAACAAATTGATGCAAAGTAGAACTTCATACCCATCATGTATAACGTAGTTCCAAATCCATGAACGCCACCCAAATATAGTTCACATAAGTGTACAATTCGAAAATGGGTAGCAAGCCCAACCAACAATGTTAAGTGTTATTTTTTTTAGAGCAGCGAAGTTTTGAGAGAACACAACTACAACGTCGAAAAAATAGTGCAATAGGTGCAAACAAATAAGCCAATTTTAGTGGACGATCCGAGAAGATTATACAATATCATAAAACCACGCATAAGAACATCGTACAGCCGGATATTTTTTTAAATACATCTGGTGACACAAGCTCAACATTTTTCAAAAATTCGTGGAAGACGGAGATTCCGTTCAGATTTAAAACTATGTATGTGCAAACTCATACAAGATCCAGTAGAAGAATGAAGAAGTAGTAAACTGATATAATGAGTATCAGTGGGTCTGGCAGGTGATATTTGAAATAATAATACTGTTCGTAATTTAACGTAAACCCCTACTGATGAACAAATTTTTTACTTCAACATGCATTGCAATTTGTATTAAAACTGCTAATTTATTGTGGCACTTTCCCACTGATTAACGGTCTATTGAACAGTTGATTATTTTCTCAAATATTGACAAAAACTTCGTAAATCATAAAAAACAAATCAGTATCACTCAAAAATCACATTAGTCAAATTTTAACTGATAAAAACCTTCTACAATAAAAGCCTAATTCATCCAATACGTAGGCTGTACTAATTCTAGATTTGCTAAAGTATTAGTGAATTATGAATACTATCAAAATATTCTACAATATTATTACAGAAGGTTTTGAAATTATGAAGAAAAATTAGATTTATTGTAGTGTGTACTATTTATTGAAACTGTCATATAGCAACGAAATTGTTTTCATTTTTTTATATGGTTTTGAATGTTACTAGCACCACACCATAGATAGAGACTTTTATTGAATTTTTTCTAATACATCGGCGTGTGCTTATCGCGATGATTTTAGCTTTTACTCTAGATAGTTTTGTCCGATGTTAAAATCAAATTAATGAACACAAATTGTCAGACAATGCAACCCCAAACAAATGATTTGGTTTTGTTTTTAGCATCTATGATGGCATTGGTTACCCGCTAGAATTTATGAATACACTGTAACGACCGATTAAAATACACATTACTGTTGAATAAGAGAGTTACATTATCAATTTTTTTTTACGCTAACTTTCATTACGTAATAACTAATGGCTTCTGAGATCAGAATATTCAAAATATGATGTACAGACACAGTGGTTTACTAACCCAGATTGGCTTTATAAAAATTACAAACCTGTCAGGCTAAAAAAAACTACAAAATTCCACACTATATGACTATACAATATCATCAATTGGATTCAAATTTGTACGAGTTGTTGTCTTTTTATGGTCTAGACCTACTGTAGTTTTCATTATTTAGTATTCACTCGTATCGATTAAATACAATTTCCCATTTAACTAAAGCTTTCGATGATTTTTGTTTAAAGCTTTTATTTGTACGAATTGTTTTGTTTTAGCTGGTATACAACTATATGCATTTATATAACTATGCTATCAGGAAGATTATGCATCAAACGCAGAATTACATTTTGTTAAATTAACACTGAGCAAAAAGTATAAATTTTTTGTTACAAAATTTATAAAATACTGTACTAACAATTTTAATGGCAAATTCAGATAGAATTCTTACAGAAGATGGTTTGGTGCGGATTAATTCTTTTTAAATGAACATTTTATTAAAAGTATCCATGTTACTGCATGATAGATGGAACTGTATATATTGTACAGTATCATTGTAAATTTTCCGGTACCATTGCGTTTTTAATTTAACTCAAAACAGTCCAAGGTAGAATATCAAAAGGAATATTAAATGAAATTGCCATTTAGTAAAGTTTTCACCCCTTAAATGGAAAAGAACTGTGCACAAGACTTTCCAAGTTGAAACTAGAAGAACAAATAGTAGGACTGTATAGAAGTGTATGACTGTGTTTAGTTCAGTTTGTTTCCGTGATGAGCCTTATTTATTGTTTACAAGACCAACTAAAGTTCTAACTGATGTAGCATGAGTTCATTACCATTTCAGCATATAATTGTAAGAATATTGATCATTTTAAGTTGTGTGATAGCTTCTTTGCTCTAAATACTTATGTATACGTAATCACTTATCAAACGTATACAGCTCATTATAAATTTTAGGTTTCGGTTTATATCCAAATTTTGAGTAGTTTTGGTGTATGCTTTTGTGAGTAGTTTTATGAGTAATGATTTTATGTTGCAAACGTGTTTGAAAGGATGTGGATTTTCTCCGCACTGTATCGGTGCTATAAACGGTAAACACGTCAAAATATAGGTAAGCCAAGTAACACCGTATTTTATTTCTTTAACTCTACAAGCACACCTTTAGTATAGTCCTTATGGCTGTAGTAAATGGAAATTACGAGTTTTGTGCAAACACAATTTTTAGAAAACATTTAAATTACTAAAATCTATAAATATTCCTAAACCCGAAATAATTGCAAATGGTGAAACAATGCTTTTGCACCGTTTCTGCAAAGAAAATTAACTAACCCTAATATAATTAACTAAAATTATAGATTATCTCGAGCTCGGCGGATTGTAGAAAATATTTTCAGGATTTTAGCAGGTCGATTTCGAATTCTGTTAAGGATTATTAACCTTAATCCAGATAAAACTACTAAAATAGTTATGAGGTTTTGTCATTTAAATAATTTTACGTAGTAAGAAGGACGCATATTTGGAACCGTTTTTAGATGTAGAAGATTATTCTGGCCAAGTTAAAGAAAATAGTTGCGGCTTTAGAACACATTTTTATGTTAGAAATGTATCAACAAACCGAGATTCTTCATCTTGTTCTATATCAATACGGTAAAGACTCTACGAGTATTTCAATTATACAGGCGCAGTTCCATACCCGGCAAGATAGTATGATAAAGTAACAAAATAAAATATCATGGCTTATGGCACATTAATGTACAATTTTATTAACAAATATTTTATCAAAATTACACTTGCGGAGTCTTTTTCAAGCTGTAAGTTCACAATTTGAGTTTCCTCGTCCATTGTAGAAATTCTTAAGTGCTTTATTTCATGAGAAACGATATTTGAAATTTTATCAAACAAGAGACTGCTTTCGTTTGAAACCAAATAAAATATCGATGGGAATGATCCAAATTCGTGATATCAGTACATCTTCTTCGCTGACGCGCCATTTACAGTTGTGGCTTCGATGATAGTTGACTTTAGTTTTTTTAGTATACGTCCTCAACCTTTGGTATTATCTTCGTGAATTAATGTTGCGCCAAATAATTATTGGTTTGGTGTTAATTATTTTAAGCAGCAACTGTGCAGTGTTACACTAGAAAGATCCAACGAATTAAAAAAAACTGGATTGGATTATTTACATTCATGGTCGTATTGATAACGCTGTCAATCGAGCATTGGGTAGTAAGTTACTTTGATGAGAGTGGTTTCATCAGCTGGTTTTGATTTTGGAATTACCAGTTTTTCGAACAGGTTGACATTTGTTCCTACGTCTTGAAGAGTTGAGCGTTTCAAGTGATTTATTATGTGTACCATAGTACATTAATCCTAAACTATCAATTTGTCAGTTTGCAGCACTTTGCTATTTCAGAATCTTTAGAAATATTATTTTAGTTTGAGTTTCGGCAAATATAAAAATTAATTACAAATTGACAGCCAAATGCACTGTTTGTTCCCCATCAAACTATATAACAATACCTGATGATGTAACTGTCATAGCGATCCCATTATGAAAGCGAATTTGAGCTAGTAGCAAACTGATGACGTATACGTTTTTTTTACACCGCCGAGTGCATCAAAAAGAACCAAACGTCTCCATCATACTGGCTACCATATTTGTAATTGTGTCGTAGGTCAATTTTTGATCAGAATACAATTGAGAGTTTACTTGCTTTGACAAATGCATAAAATTTATCAGCATCTTATTCTTATTTTGTTGCGTTGAATTGAATACTGTGTTTTCGTTAGACTCCTATCTGAATCTTTCCAATAGGTTTGACCTTTGAAATAGCAGAATTTTGATAGTAGCATTCATTATACTATGTGTAAATACGGACTAAAACATTAGACGGATACAGATTTTGATAGCCATTAAAACTCTGATGTGGCATTCAATCTATAATACTTTGGTACTTTTGCGTACCTTAATATTTTGGCCAATTTATTTTTTTCGCACTTTTTGCTTGCATTGTGATTAGCAACACTATAATTACGGAATATTGTTAAATTATTGCTGCATTGTTAATAGTTTGGTAACTGAGTTTCAGAAAGTGGGCTTCCCACTGTTGTGTTTTATTGTGATGTCAAAAAAATCCATTTGTTGACAGAAGTTTAATTGCAATTCGAGGAATATAATAAGAATGCATTTAAAAGTTAATCAAACCAACAAACATTGTCGTTTATATATTAAGATCATATAAATGATAATGCCGTTCAAACAGATATAATATAAGGGTTAATTTATTAATTTTCAACACTCAATACCTATACACAGACAACACTATCACCATCAAAATTTTGTTTAGTCATCAATAAAATCATATATAAAATTCAAAAATTATAACAAGTCATTGAAGATAATAAACGTATAAAATGTTCTCGCAATGAAAATGATTTAGCAGATAAAGCGTTGATACTGGATATAGCCTGTTGAAAAATGAAACAAAGAAAAAAGATATGAGATAAATTAGAAGAGACTGTTTTGGGTAGCAAAAATTGGAAATTACAATCATAGATTCTAATGCAATCCTTTAGTTTCTTGAGATATTGTATTAAATTACGACGAATTTTTGGCTAAGAAAGGTCATTTTGCACAATTTGGTTTTAATGGAGAATCAAGTTAAATAAATTATTCAAATCTGGAAATATCAGTTTTTCTAAGGTCGCTAACGTCTTTTACTGTAGTTTTTATGCCTTATCGGGTCGTGTAAGGTTTTGTAAAAAGTTACGCTTTAAAGCAAACATATCTTTAGTGGGACAGTTTACATATATGATGCCAAACTGTGATATAATTTTAGTTCCTTCAAACTTTCAGAGTACACTCTTCAAATAATTGAATTATCTGCCAAATTATCTTCTGATCGACGTAGTTTCTAAATTTTTCATTTCTGACAAATGAAGTTTTTTTAAGAATGGAACCATTTTAATATCTTTTAATCTTAGAATTTAAAATATCAATTTGAGTGCTAAAAATTTAAGATGGCAACCAAAAATATTTGAACGCATGTACTAAGTACAGAAAATCTATCTATCCGCAAAAAATATTTCTCACCATAATGAAAAATTTAAATCCTGGCTTTTCGCTACGAAAATAAAATAAATCTTCAATTTTTTTTCCAGAAATGTAAAAAAAATATGAGATTTATCTTTAACAAAAAAAATCTTAATCATAATCTCTTATTATGCTTGTCGTCTTAAGAAGCGAAAAAATGTTTACACAATTGTATCACCTTATCCATAGACGAATAGGGAGTTGGCTTGTAGTGATTTTCTATACCAAACGGTATATGGCTTATTGTTTTTCATAAATTTAGGATAACTAAAGTCAGTTGAATAAAATTGGTTCATATTTTCATTTCAATTTGGCAATTGCATTAACAGCTAGTGTTGAAGAAGAATTTTTAATTCAAGCTACTTGTTTTAGTCTGGAATAGCTAAGAAAGATGATGATGCCGAACCGCATGCTACTGTGTTTAGACGGCAGTACATAATGGTTTGGCCCGGTCCTCTAGACAAACAAAGCACCCTTCCAAAATTCTTTGTAAATTTTCATGAAATGGGTTTCACAAAAAAGTTCTTCGGAAGATAAAAAAAAATGTTTTAATCATTGACTGAACCAAGCTTTCAGAATCGACTTAAAATTATCGATATCAACTATTTGTTCCTCTTTGCCTGTTAGAAAACGCATCGTGTTGATAATATCACAAATACACCCGTCCACGGTTGACAATATCCAACCTAATAATAGTGTTTTGTAAAATTAGTTCATTTGGTGTGGTTCGAGATTTGGAATGTCGATATTTATGTTCCGCTACGGGATAACTTTCTGGTGATCTTTGACATAACGAGTGTGGGAAATTTGAAATTTAGAGCTTAAATCACTTGTCATTGTACTAATGGCTTAGCCTGACTTAACCCACTTAAGAAAATTACGCATTTAATTTGCAGTCGTTGGTTGCAAGATTTCATATTTGAAATCTAATTTGCTTATAAAACCATATCGTTGGACTTGTCCATGATTCGTTAAATTTTTAGCTGCTCTAGTATGAATTGAATATTACTCAACGCAATTAATTAATTTTATGTTTTTTTTGCAGTTCGATGCAGCTAGTTTCTGTAGTATTTAATTTTGTTGCAATATGACAACTTCTCATCGTTATCAGTTATTGAATCTTCTAGAATGCCTTTAACAAAAAAGCTTTATGGAGTGTGTCAGCGTTGAGATCACAAAACAGCTGCCAGCCGGCACTCCCAAAAAAAGACTGTTTGTTAATTTAAGGCAGCATTACTTTTGAATGTGCGTCAAAGTGACCGAATCAGCCTGGTTACAAGAACACATATCACTTGTTTCATTAAAATGTCGCCAACGACATACAGGAAAGTAGCCATGCAACTAACACTTACAACGATGGTTGTTGGATTCTCCATCTACTCATGTTTTAAATTTGCATGACATACCTCTCTCCACGTTTTTGAACCTAAAATATATGATATATGCATTAATATTGGACGAAAATATGCAGCCCTATATCGATGACATTTTGTAAATAAATAATACTGTAGTTGATGGAATCCACAACTCGAAAGTAAAGGCTGGTGCCCGTTCCACTCAAAACTATATACATTTCGGCCATTTTGTTTACAATTCGATGACTTCGAGTACTGGAAACCACCACATAACCTGGCCATATTGAGTTTATATATAAAATATTGCAAAATAACTAAATTATAATCCTCGCAACTTTAAACAACATAATCCTAAATTTTTGACCGTTGCCTAGTTATATTGCGTAACTTTAAAGCCTTTATTAAAAAATGGTTCTCTCTTAAATGAGAACATCTATAGCTCCAATTTATTCGAAAAGGCTTCACAAACTTTCAATTTAAAATTCTAGTCAAATCCTACTTTATTGACATTAGCTAAATGCCCCTTAATGGATGCTCTTTACTTAGGTTAATATTGTCAAGCTAAAGAAAATCCAAAACAAATGATGTGAGCATTAAGCATTACAAAGCAAATGGTCACGTGTTCTTTTCTAAAAGGATTATGTTGCTATATATCATTACTTGCAAGGTGGCTCAAATGATGGTCCATTCTACTTGGGTTTTCCAAATTTGAATGTTAATATTTTGCTAGCCCGAAACGTTTTAACAATCCAACTCCATCGAGTTTCGTTCCAGTATCTGTTTAGTTAAAGTCAACTAGAAGGAGCAAAGCTGTTCTATCTCACGATAAGCCATAAGTTTCGACAAGGACTTCTATTGCTGCACTTTCGTGTATTTTCATTGTGTTAAAGTATAAACAAAGAGGACCAAGTGTAAGTATTGGTGTAGTAAATCGAAGGAGACTGAATGTCGAGTGTTAATCGAGTGATTATCCTAACTCTAAATAGCCATACGCATACGACAACAATGCATCTCTTGACAAGGTTTTCTGATATGTTTCAAAACTTTCTATTTGAAGTAACAAAGAGGTTTATACGAATGTAGATGACCAAACAAGGACGTGTTTAATATAAACCACCATTTATTGGTTAAGAGCACTGCTTTATTATGACAGTGTGATAAGTAGCAAAGAAGCGCATAAAAAAGAAAGATTACTTTGATTTGTGACCTCAAATACTTGCGAAGTAGAAGGATCCAGGAATAACTAATGAAACTACATAACTAATATGACCCATTAAAAAAGAATAAGGCCATGCCATTGATAAAGAAAAGTGAGGAAAAATATGCCATTTACTCAAATATTTAAGGAGCTGACAAAATAAAAATCCAAATAAGTGAAACAAGTTATTATTATAGAGCGGTTATGGAAATTAATGGACTCCGTGCCTTATCTGCAATTTAATAAGGTTTCTATAAAAGAACATTTCATACCACAGGTTCACGGCTCTAATCAATAGTTTGGATAACTTCAGTTGAAAATATATCATCTTTGTCCCATTTGTTGGTCAAAGCTCATGATAGTACACGTTTCAATATAGACATTAATCGGTATGATTTTTTAGTCTCTACTACCTTATGCCAAAGATTAAAATATAATAAAGTTGGCTCATACGCAAGTAACGACAATTTATATCTAGCAAGAATAATAGAGAAAGTAAAAATAAAAAGAAGAAATCATTTTCCTTGGTTACTGCTTTCGACAATAAACGAATAAAAAATAAAACCAAGTAGCCTTTCTATACAACGAAATCTCCAGGTAGTTAAAAAAAATTTTGTTTTTTGTACAGTGAACCAAAAACTGCATTTACTCAAACTTATTACATTTTTATTCAAACTAGTGGTACCCGTCAGTTTTTTTGTTCTCATTGGAACATCTTTTTATATCTTAATCTATGCTTTGACTTTAGAAAAAATGCAAAACTAATATTACCAATGCCATCTATTTAGGTAAATGTTACCGTGGTCGAATTATGAAGATATCTTAATCTTTGTAATTTATTTATGACACATAAGAATGATACCCGGTCGGAGAGATCAACTGACTATTTAAGCATAAAATTTCCAAACTGTTCTAAATCTAAACAAAAACTTCGTAGACAGTGAAAAGCAGCCTTTTGTGTTTCTCAAGCAAATTCATAAAAATATCTTATCAGTATATTATGTATGTTATGAAACGTTAAGTTTAAGATATTTCTAAATAACCAAAAACGTTATGATACCATTAGGGTTTAAGGATGATGAACGCATTGTTTTTATTATACTCATATAGTCTAATAATTTTCCATACATAGAAAAGGTCAATCACCCTATTCGCAAGAGTTTCATATAAATCGATCTAGAGCTTTATCATCCCTAACCGGATAATCAATGTTTTTTTGTTGTAGAAATATGGTTTTTATATCGCCTATATCATTAAACTAAATATGTAACATTCCCATTATGGACAAAAAACTTGTTTCGGGTCAGAACTATATCAAACGAATGCTATTATTGTTATGGTGAAAGCATGATCTTAACCGTACAAAAAAATTAGACAATAATTTTTTAGCCATTTCAAAGCTATTTAATCAGCACCATTTTACATCAATATACTTTTGATACTTGTATCCAAACGACCTTTGATATACATCAATTACATTTTATTACAGTCGTTTCATTTTAATTCGTTCGTATTTATGTAATTATATTATAGAAAATAATTATACTGTAATTTATTAAAAAAAAAAATTTTTTTTTAATTTATTTTCATTTGGAAAAATATTTTTATTTGCTTTATACAATGGCCTTTTTTAAATTAATAAAATTAATAATAATTGGTTATTCGGAAAATTTATAATTTTATTATATTTATATCGTGATTAACGATAATTGTTGTGGGTGATAATAAATTTTATAACGCACCCAAATTATACCAATATTGGGCAACTAACCATTTTTTTTTGAGCAAATTGAATTTTTGTGGCCTTTTAAACTGTTTAATGTCTTTCCATTTGCTTAAATTATTTTTGGTGTTATGCAATCGAATGCAATATTATATTTTGTCAAATTTTTTGATATAAATGACTACAATTTGTATTGTAGTGGGTTTTTCGTAGAAGAACAAGACAATCACATCATAGGACACCAATAAAGTGATACGCATTAAATGATAAAACTTGGGTGGCTTTAAACATATCCTTGCTGTATATGGTTGTTCCATATACAAACTTGTAAAATCATATTTGAGTAAAAAGTTTAGATAGCTACAATGGCCCTGCTTAATTGGATATAAGAAACTTTGTATTCTGAAGAACATTAAACCTGATTATTTGATCTGACTCAGTCAAAAATTGTATGCTATTAACTATTTAATAACTGTAAAATTATTTAAAGACCTAAAAATCTTTCCTCGACGCAATTCCGAAGTAATGTTAAAAAGTTGATTTTAGTTATAATTTTAATGCTTTTGGCAAAAACAGGTAACTGCATTAAATCACCTAATAATACAACGTTCATGTCTTTAAAAAAGCGTTTAAACTTTTCAGTAGTCACAGAAAATTCTAGAAATTTCAAACTCCATCTTTCTGTAAAAGTAATTTACGAAGAACATCCACCGACCAATCGTACTGTCAACTGTATTGAGAGCACCAACTTTAACTATTAATTTTCCATAACATACGATAACTTGATTTTTCAACAAGTTAAATAGAAAAATTTTACCATTACCTGCTCCACCAGTTACAAAAATTCTCTCTCTTTGTTTTTTTCTTTATAGTTGGTTTTTCATACTCTCCGTAGTAAAATTAAATAGTTGTCTCTGGTCTAAATTAATATCTTGGTGTGTGCTCTTTGTAACTGTTCAGTATCCATATTTATATCTCGAAATTCTTCCTCTTCGCGTTCAGGATTTATTATCTTTGGCTGCTCTAAAATTTGAAATTTTTCAATTGATCTTCTCGAGCTAAAAAGCCGTCTTGTACTTTCAAACCGTTCAAATAATTTATTTTCGGCCCGATTAAGTATTTATTGAAAAAAAAAATTTACCGCGGATTTGCTAATGCTAAAAAGTGCAGCACTCTTACAACTGATGGAACAATTCTTACAGCTATTTTGCTGTAATTTTTCAACATAATTAGTTGACGATGGATTTTTTTGATAGAAAGATTTGAACTCTATTAGGCTCATATTGGAGAAATGGTAATCTGAATGTTCCAAATGACGTTTTTCATATGTTTCAAAGATGTTACTACAACAACCATTGCATGTCTAATTTTGTCACATTGCATCACTTTTCACTGCTGATTTGGTCTTCTAGTGTTAAGTAATACACAAATAAGCGAATTTGTATGTCAAGGAATGTGACATAGATGGTATGCATAATTGACAGATGATAACTGTTCTTAATCTCAATAAATTTGGTTGGTAATTATTTACTTAACCATCTTCTTGAAATTTTTCCTCCATTACGAATAAAATCATCTAGAAAATGAGACTCTACCCGAGTTTTAGTGAATTCTTGTTGTCGAAAACTAAATCGACATCTGAGGGACGTATTATTTTTTGGAAAGTTTATGTTTCGCGATGAATTTGGTATTTTTTTAACAAGCTCACGTAGTTCTGGAGCTTCTTCCACTGTTAGGTATTTTACAGGAACAGTCATGATCAAATAGAAGAATTTTTTCCTCTGTATTCCTCTGGATAATTTTCCGGAGTTTAATAATATTGATAATATATTTCATCAGCCCATTAACCCTAACCATCAAACGTCGACTTAAATCATTACAATAAGCCTCCATTTGAAAATTGATTTCACCGATGGATGTTCTGGATGATTGAAGAGATTACCGTTACCGTTCTTTACAAGCAAGGAACTTACAAGAAGAGGAGTATTTCTGTATTGAACAGGTCCCTGAAAGACCATTTGGCAGTTGAGCTCATAGTTAAATCCAGTTTAGTTGAATTATTGCTCAGATTCAAACTCTACAAAAAAAATGTCATCCCCGACATAGAGAGAAAGTTTAGGCAAATCTGGGTGGATGCAACCATTAAAAACTGTCACGTTATGGTCAGCTTTCGCAACATCGAGTTCAGATCCACCATTCTTTCTTTACCATTAGAGTGGATTATGCTTGGTCTTTTTCATAAATAATGGCATCCAAATAAGGAATTAGGGATTCTATTTACCACTTTTCGTAAATGCGTAACATAAGAATATTAAACAACGACATTTCAATCCATCGACTGCTCCCAATTTTGGTAGTTTAGTAACGGAGCAGTAAAAACAATCAAGTATCACTTGAAAAGAATGAAAGGTGAAACAAGACTACAAATAGATGGTGACTCTTTTGACCGAAATCGAGGCTATTTTCAATTTATGTCCACTTATCATGCAACCAAGCTATTACCTGAGCCGAACCTGTCAAATAAAAATGAAATCATAGAACAAGTCTATGCACCGTCTAACTTCTAAGAGTGTCAAAACGGTAAGCATTTCAAAATCACCAAAGTAACCAGCAAGTATTGAAATAGCAATCTTACAATAATGAAAAAAACTACCAGCTATCAGCTAAAGTAAACAACTGAGACTGCCAAACACGCAGCATAAAATAGCATGAAAAAAACAACTAAGGTTAGCAATTTTGTAACTACCAATTAATTTTATAATAAAATTAGAAGCATAGGAAACCATAGAATAATATATTTGTGGTATTGATAATCTTAACTAAAAAAAAAATTACTGGTACATAGTAGCCCAATCAATCTGAAAAATTAATGGGACAAATCAAAAATTGTTGAAACCCAGAATTCGTTCTACCGAAACCAGAATAGGAAATGCTAAAAGTCAGCCAAAATTCATTCAAGGTTAGAATCTTAAGATAAAAAACACATGTCAGTTTAGTATAGTTTGTTTAATCATAAACTTGTAGAAATATCAAGGTTTGCGGAATCTAAGAAGCTCAATCAATTTGTTTTGCTAAACTGTTAAATCTGAGTGAATTAAGTCAAACAGTATATCTTTGAATCAACCTTAAGATTATTAAATGTTGTGCTAATGATGTAGCGTACCATCAGTCTTGATTATCCCATTTATATGTAGACAGTGAAAACTTGTAATCTGACAATATTGTGTTCTGTGAACTCAAATGGTATATCATCTTTATAATTGGCACCCTATATAATATTATCTACCTTTCTGTAGATGTACTATATTAATCGATTATTACACTTTAGACAAATTCAAAAACACAAATATTATTTCAAGCACCATTACGTTCCGTCTGTTGTATAACATCTTATTACAATCGACAATATTTTCAATTCGTTTCAATGAGAAAAGTATTAGTAGTAATGAATTGAAGTACCATTTACCGACTCACTTAAATATTGAATATTTTTCCATTTTCTATTTCCGATTTGATTTCTATAATGCGATGGAAAAATGGGTGATGAGGAACGAGCGCAGCAAAAAATTAAATTTATTCACGTGTACAGTTCATCGACCAAAATATCTGACCTAATTTGATGTATTAAAAGTTTTAAGATACAATAATCTAAATTTAATGGCGCAGTGGATAAATATGGGGTGTGTGGGACTGGAGGTACCGGGTTCGAATCCCAACGAGGGAGTGTTGCAAAAGAGATTTTTTCTCACTTGATTTCGATCGGTGATGTCGATGAACACAACTATGACTCCTGTTGGAGTGCAGAATCCTTGGACCGAACCATCGTCCATGGTGGTACAAGCTGGCTGGAGCAATGCAATGTGCAGATGGATATTTAAAAACGAACATGTATTTGCACTTTTTCAATTTGGCTAGTAATGGCGTAAAGTAGGGCGATAAGGTGAATCAAATATTTTTGAATTTTGTTTGGTACCAAATTAATAATCACCTAGTTTCAAGCTAATTAAGCTTAATTTAACAATATTGCTCGAATGATATTGATCCAGATTTGTATACAATGGTAAGAAATATATCTTTCCTTGCGATATGTTTTCACCAAAATATTGGTATTTTCGTACGTATCGAGTTTAGTAACCAGATGGCCAGTGTTAACTCCAAAAACTATAAAAAGTACAATTCCAGTATTTAATTTGTAAATTGAACTTCCACAATTTGCAAAATTCGAATATCGACAAAAATATGGGGTGTGTTGTGACCCCGTTATTGAAAATATAAAAACCTGTGGCCCATTAATTCCTTTACATTTGTGTGAATACCATTATTTCCAAAATATTAAAAAAAATATATAGCCACTCTCAGTTAATCAAACAATAAATTGATTTGAGTCCCAAACACAAATTGCGACACTAATGACGATCCGCATCAACGCAATTTATATATTATAGAGACAATCCAACTAATGTAAACAGACGTTGATAATAATCTGACATTTCATTGCGTAAAAGTGTAATTCCATGGATGATTATGTTTAAGGATAATATAAATTGGAAATTATAAAATAAAATGTGTAAACGATGAAGCCGATGTAGCCCTTAAAAAAATATATAACTGAAAATATAGATATAATATATAGATCAGTGGTAGAAAATTAGGATAATAATCATAATACTAATAATTTTATGGAATATTTCAACCACATAATCATCTTCTGTTTGTGATTACACATACCATTTCGAAGTCGGCGAGTATGAGACACAGATTAGAAGCAGACGAAAATTATATATATTGCAAAATGTTAGAAGAGTATTGGTGTCGTATTTTTGTGTAATCCTTGGATAATCTGGCAACGCAAATCATGACTAATTGTTATGGAATTTTAAACTACGACTCTCTGATTATGAGATACTGATTTAATAAAACTTAATGTGCATTTAGGAGCTCTCATTTGCTAAAAACAGTTTAGATTTTAATTTGAATTAAATACAATTTGATAACGCATTCATTTAGTTCACTTGCATAACTTCATTTAATGTTCAGGGAACAGATACAAATTTATATGATCTTTTACTATGTGTATCTTCATTAATAAAAACAAGATATTGTAAATCGGGTAACAGAAAAAAAATCAGGCATAAAGCAAAGCACGTCGAAGACTCTAAAAAAAGAGACTTTTGATTGCGATATTTGATTGTGAACTTCATAGTTAAAAGCAATCAAAATGTGTTTGGCAATAGAAAGAACAGAATTAATCTTTTTCAGCAATTGGACCTTAGACTTGTCCATTTAACAAGTCCATTAGGCTGCAAAGGAAAACCTGAGCAATATTATGATACATTATACAAGAATTAGAGTTCATAGGGTTTCATAAAATACTGTTCTGTTCCTTTTTTTTGGATAGTGCACAAGCCTACAACAAAGCTTTTTTCAAACCATCCCATAAGATCAACAATTTTACTGCTTTCTGAAAGTAATTCTCTTAGTAACGACTCGAAC
Source organism: Tipula confusa (assembly GCA_963556175.1). Classification (NCBI taxonomy): domain Eukaryota; kingdom Metazoa; phylum Arthropoda; class Insecta; order Diptera; family Tipulidae; genus Tipula; species Tipula confusa. The sequence continues at coordinate 195,281,823 of OY744476.1, read as the reverse complement.
AGACTTGTCGACAAAATACATCCGCTTTTGGACTTCACTGAAGTTCTGCACACTTATGTCGTCTTGGTCAAAGTTTTTGAAACAATCAACACCCTCTCTTCTAGTGGTGTAAAGTGTGTAAAAAATCATAGGAGTTAGAAACCCATTTTTTTAGTTTCATTCCAGCCTCTTATATAACATGAAGTAAATAGGTTTTTAGTTTAATGGCTCTTTCTACTGTCACTACAGGTTATTAAGTCATTTAAATAATATGTGCTTTTACTTAAAGCCGTGAATAATGCTTTAGAATGTTGAATACACATGATCCCAGATAAGTTGCTGCTGCAGTTTCATTAAAGCCAATGGCTTGGCATTTTCTTTCTTCTTCTCGAACCAGAATCTAACTTAACATCTTTTCCACATCTGCACTAATTGCAAATGTATGCAAGCTAAACCGTAATAAAATGTTCAATAGTGTTGGCTTCACCATACGACCATCCACAAGCAATTTATTTAAGGACAGGCCAGATAAAATTTTCGCTGAAGTGTCAGAAAAACCACCCGAAATATTGATAATTTTAAGGTTAATTGATGCGGTTAGTAGTTAACATTATAAGCATCATGGCCTTGAACGATCACCATAATTACCTAAATCATCGAAATTAACGCTAATCTTAGTTAACTTATGATTTCATCTATGCTGATCTTCATTGGTAACTTTTCAACACGAAACATCAACACGAATTTGGTTCGATTGGTAATTTCTACATAAATCGTTATTTTAAATTATTCAGATTTGGATGTTGTGCAAAGCAAAGCTCTGTTTCGATCTGATGAGGAAACGTAATAATTTTGTTAAAAATTATTTATCACCTCATCAGACCGAGTGTTTAGAGTGTTTTAGAGTGTTTGGATTATGTTGGCTGCACTGATTCAAGTACCACCGATCGATTGGATAGACATTTAAAGAATGTTTCTATGTTTTGGTAAATCGTCTTCAAAGGATGTTTGAGAAAACAATATTCGGGTGTCTGGATCCAGTTTTTCTTCCAAAATGTAGAGTAACGATACATCTTGCGACTCAGCATCATTACCCTAGAGATAATCCTCTAATCACTTCATCCGACGAATCCCGGATTTGGACAACCGTATTGGTTGTATATTGACATTTGTATATTGTCATTTGGATTTTCCATGTTACATTCCCGAACATATTTGTTAACTGAGATTCCACCGTATAATATTTTTCCGTTAATCTAGTATACCGCTCTCTTGTTCAGGATCGATACCAAAAATTTCGTACTCTCCATACTCATATTATTGCTTCAATAATACTTTTGAGCGTGCTAGTTTGGAATGAAATGCCTCAATCCCCCGTAGGTCTTGATCATTATCCAAACTTGAAAAATGTGTACTGGCTGCATCCAAAAATGTATTTTTAAGCATGTTATATCATACTATCATAAAAATGAATAGATCCTAAAAAGCTAACATTTTAGTAATTCAATTAGTAAAATTTCAATATTTTACTAATTGGGTAATAAACTTTTTATAATCTTTAATTGGTCCATTAATTCACCAAAGTATAAATATAGTTTTATGTACAGTACATACATATACCTGACTAAATATAATGTCAAATCAATTACCAAGTATTTACACATTACATCCTATATTTATCAATTTGCAATACCCAAATCGATATAGATAACTGCATCGGATGATGTGCTAAATATTTTGATTCCTGTAAAATGATAAATTAACTGAGTTGAAAAAGGATATCTGATAAAAAAAATAGAAAATTGCTAATACGACTATTGAGATTTAATGGTTCTATTCATTATGTTGTTTAATACGTTTTTAATTGATTTCGATTTGTGTTTGATTGCAAGATGTTTGATCTTTCTTCATGCAATAAATCTTAAATGTCAACTTTACGCTACATAAGCCAAAAAGTTTATGTTATCGAATCCGTCTAATAAATCGGTGATCATATTTTTATTAGTTGTGTTTTTATAGCTATAATATCACCATTATATGTATTACAGTATCAAATCAAATCAAATCTAATCAAATCTAATCCAATCTAATCAAATCTAATCAAATCTAATCAAATCTAAAAAAAACTAATCAAATCTAATCAAATCTAATCAAATCTAATCAAATCTAATCAAATCTAATCAAATTTAATCAAATCTAATCAAATCTAATCAAATCTAATCAAATCTAATCAAATCTAATCAAATCTAATCAAATCTAATCAAATCTAATCAAATCTAATCAAATCTAATCAAATCTAAGCAAATCTAATCAAATCTAATCAAATCTAATCAAATCTAATCAAATCTAATCAAATCTAATCAAATCTAATCAAATCTTATCAAATCTAATCAAATCTAATCAAATCTAATCAAACCTAATCAAATCTAATCAAACCTAATCAAATCTAATCAAATCTAATCAAATCTAATCAAATCTAATCAAATCTAATCAAATCTAATCAAATCTAATCAAATCTAATCAAATCTAATCAAATCTAATCAAATCTAATCAAATCTAATCAAATCTAATCAAATCTAATCAAATCTAAAAGAAACTAATCGAATCTAATCAAATCTAATCAAATCTAATCAAATCTAATCAAATCTAATCAAATCTAATCAAATCTAATCAAATCTAATCAAATCTAATCAAATCTAATCAAATCTAATCAAATCTAATCAAATCTAAGCAAATCTAATCAAATCTAATCAAATCTAATCAAATCTAATCAAATCTAATCAAATCTAATCAAATCTAATCAAATCTAATCAAATCTTATCAAATCTAATCAAATCTAATCAAATCTAATCAAACCTAATCAAATCTAATCAAACCTAATCAAATCTAATCAAATCTAATCAAATCTAATCAAATCTAATCAAATCTAATCAAATCTAATCAAATCTAATCAAATCTAATCAAATCTAATCAAATCTAATCAAATCTAATCAAATCTAAAAGAAACTAATCGAATCTAATCAAATCTAATCAAATCTAATCAAATCTAATCAAATCTAATCAAATCTAATCAAATCTAATCAAATCTAATCAAATCTAATCAAATCTAATCAAATCTAATCAAATCTAATCAAACCTAATCAAATCTAATCAAATCTAATCAAATCTAATCAAATCTAATCAAATCTAATCAAATCTAATCAAATCTAATCAAATCTTATCAAATCTAATCAAATCTAATCAAATCTAATCAAATCTAATCAAATCTAATCAAATCTAATCAAATCTAATCAAATCTAATCAAATCTAATCAAATCTAATCAAATCTAATCAAATCTAATCAAATCTAATCAAATCTAATCAAATCTAATCAAATCTAATCAAATCTAATCAAATCTAATCAAATCTAATCAAATCTAATCAAATCTAATCAAATCTAATCAAATCTAATCAAATCTAATCAAATCTAATCAAATCTAATCAAATCTAATCAAATCTAATCAAATCTAATCAAATCTAATCAAATCTAATCAAATCTAATCAAATCTAATCAAATCTAATCAAATCTAATCAAATCTAATCAAATCTAATCAAATCTAATCAAATCTAATCAAATCTAATCAAATCTAATCAAATCTAATCAAATCTAATCAAATCTAATCAAATCTAATCAAATCTAATCAAATCTAATCAAATCTAATCAAATCTAATCAAATCTAATCAAATCTAATCAAATCTAATCAAATCTAATCAAATCTAATCAAATCTAATCAAATCTAATCAAATCTAATCAAATCTAATCAAATCTAATCAAATCTAATCAAATCTAATCAAATCTAATCAAATCTAATCAAATCTAATCAAATCTAATCAAATCTAATCAAATCTAATCAAATCTAATCAAATCTAATCAAATCTAATCAAATCTAATCAAATCTAATCAAATCTAATCAAATCTAATCAAATCTAATCAAATCTAATCAAATCTAATCAAATCTAATCAAATCTAATCAAATCTAATCAAATCTAATCAAATCTAATCAAATCTAATCAAATCTAATCAAATCTAATCAAATCTAATCAAATCTAATCAAATCTAATCAAATCTAATCAAATCTAATCAAATCTAATCAAATCTAATCAAATCTAATCAAATCTAATCAAATCTAATCAAATCTAATCAAATCTAATCAAATCTAATCAAATCTAATCAAATCTAATCAAATCTAATCAAATCTAATCAAATCTAATCAAATCTAATCAAATCTAATCAAATCTAATCAAATCTAATCAAATCTAATCAAATCTAATCAAATCTAATCAAATCTAATCAAATCTAATCAAATCTAATCAAATCTAATCAAATCTAATCAAATCTAATCAAATCTAATCAAATCTAATCAAATCTAATCAAATCTAATCAAATCTAATCAAATCTAATCAAATCTAATCAAATCTAATCAAATCTAATCAAATCTAATCAAATCTAATCAAATCTAATCAAATCTAATCAAATCTAATCAAATCTAATCAAATCTAATCAAATCTAATCAAATCTAATCAAATCTAATCAAATCTAATCAAATCTAATCAAATCTAATCAAATCTAATCAAATCTAATCAAATCTAATCAAATCTAATCAAATCTAATCAAATCTAATCAAATTCAATCAAATCTAATCAAATCTAATCAAATCTAATTAAATCTAATCAAATCTAATCAAATTTAATCAGGTATTTTCGGATTTAATTCTAACGTCTCTGTTTAAATTTAATGAAACTAATATATTTTATGTTGGGTTTGGTTTAAAAATATTGAACATCGATTTCTAACCAACTATTATCAAAATGACTACATTTCATCTAAATTTATTTCGCAAATCATTACAAATCGACTGAAAATTATCATCAAAATAATATTTTTTATTTTGTATGTTTTCATCTTTATTATCTGCCATGTTCCCTTATCAAAAATAGCAAAAAGCTTATATACAACGACTAAAATATACTCCACATTTATAGTTAATAAACCTGCCCACCACATTTAGTATCCCATTTATTTTGATAGCAAAATAAATCAACTGAATAACATATTTTGTGTTGCCATAAACAAGCGTAAATAATTTGCTACCTTGAACTATACAGCTAGGTAGCCACGTTATATAATAATATACTTATATTATATAAATAAAGCATAACAGAAAGTTGTACGGCAACCACTAAGCGTATATAAAACCAATTTTGGTTTGCAGTGAATAACTTGGTTAGGGTAAATGGATGTTTGTCTGTGAGTGTGTATATATGTATGTGTGTGTAAAATAGACTGGTTTTAATATAAATGTTTTTAAAGGCTATTAACAAAATAAAAAGCTCTTGAAACATACATTATATAGATCTACAGATAAAACTTGGTCGACTTCATAAATTTTCCCTATTTCCTTAAAATAGATTTTCCTTTTATATTTATTCGGATTCAAAAAGAAAATTAAAATAAAATAAAACTTCTGTGGAATATGAAATAATATTTTTTTTTTTCGTGTAGTTGTCGGTTAATTTTTTAGGAAATTGTTGGTTTCTTTAAATCTTCCAAAATAGATGTTCTTTTAGCAATGCATAAAGTTTTCCGTCTGCTAAAAGTTTTTCAGCTTAATCAGTCTTAAGAAGCAGTGATTTAGAGTTAAAGAAGCATGCAAACATTTTAAAGTTTTTAAAATTCGTCTGACTTTAACTTAGTTAACGCTATATAATTCACGTTCGTTTGAAGCAAGCATTTGACGGATAGTTTTTATTTGTACAGTGTGCAATTATTCTATGACATAAAATCAGCAACCATTACTAAATCAGTATTCTTTCGGCGATTCCAATAATTCTCATTTGCCTGTTTAAAAGCTTTTACTTATTGCTCAAATTGAGATTGCTTAACATTTGAAAACTATTGCGGCATAGCTCTCCTTGGCACAGCATACAAATTATTTTTATACATAATGTTGGAGAGTCCCACTGCTCTCTTGCAAGCAACTAAAGGGCATTTCATTCCAATCGATTAATCACTTACAAAATTTTGACTCAAAACCTTTGGTTAATTGTTTTTCAATTTCCCGCCAATCGGAGTAATGGAAACTTGATATTTTTCTTAGCTTAATGGTTAATCTTGAGTAAAATATGTAGATATAAGATTGAAAAGTTTTTAAACAAATGTATTTAAAACAAATGTGGACCCCCTCACATACCAGAAACACAATTTAAAATTGTGAGATGCTGCTAAAACCAAACATTTTTTGCTTTTATTTTGCCACGGAGTGGCTTTAAATGTTTATTATGATGGATTCGACCCAATATGGATCTAATAATGGAAGAAGGAAAGGAAAGCTATATCAGTAATGAAAGTTGTGGCCTGGTTTCCCTGCAGCCAATAAGACAAACAATCTCATTAGCAACTACAGTTTTCAACCATTTTTCTGTAATCTGCAATGTTTCTCTGAAAAAAAACTCTACTAACCGTTATTTTTCGTCATTAAAATAACGGCTTGGAAATACAAAAATAACCGCGTAAGACGTACTTATAATGCTTTAATCATAAGTAGGCAATAAATTTATTTTTAAATTTTGTTTTTCGAATTATAACTGTAAGTGGGCTATGAAATATTTTTTATTTTTTCCTGTATGTTAACTTTTGTTTTATTAACGTCAGAAATTGTTAAATTTCTCTAAAAATAATTCCTTAAAATGAAATAAATTTAGTAAAATTTAGTGGAAATATAAAAATCGTTTTAATCGCAAAATCCTTAACGAATTCGAGGTATATATGGCCAGAATTAGTCATACGAAATTATAATTAAAATAGTAGTGAGCTTATGGATTCTTAAAAAACGGCAAAAAAAGCACAATAGCTTCATAATATTATGCAGTGAGTAACCGATTTGATTCAAATTCTCCCAACTAAACACCCACAATTTGACTCCCTCAAAAAGTGGCCATCTAAAATTCAAAAAGGTAGTATTACGATTTCTCTTTCATACCTATAGAACATTTATGTATAATGTACTAGCTTAATCTATATTTGAGCAAATGCTTTATGTGTTTATATTGTATGTAGACAATTAGATTGGACATATTTAAAATCTGTACAAATATTAGCTTAGACATCACAAGATCAGCATATTAAAACACGTAGGAAACATAGTCAAAAGTCTTGATTTTGTATTCACGTATATCGATATCATACTAATTATGACCATAATAAAAATAAGCAAAAGCAATAAAATCAATTTCAATAAAGTTTTCGAAAGGACTATCGAGTCAATAAAACCCTCACTACGGCGAGGACAAGCCACTCCTGAATTATTGTTTCCAAAACCCACCAGAAAATTTGTTATTTCAATGGTCAATTATTACCATCGATACATTCCGCAATTGTCAAAATTATTAAGATGCAAACTGTCCAAAGAATTATTCAATGCCAGAAGACTGCAAAGGAGTATTTGAAAAAATAAAGAGGGGACTTGTTAACGCAACTTTGTTAGCACATCTCGTTGGCAATTCCCAATACACTGATTCCATCATTCCACTTTTAACAAGGAACTTAAAGGATAAACTTTCTATTGAACATTTCAAATATTTTGTGGAATTTAGAAAATTTATTATTTTTACTGATCACAAAGCACTTACCTTACAAGTGCAATATGTGGAACAAATTCATGGCAACTAATACAACTTGACTATATCTCTCAGTTAACGACGGACGTAAGGCATATTTTTGCCAAGAACAGTGTGGTCGCAGATGTTTTATCACGATCATGTGATCACATTTAAAAAGAGCAAATTGTCATGCTGAAACTATAAAGTAGCACACTTAGGCATACCTAGCACACTTAGGCATACCTTCTCCATGAAAGCTCGGCTACTAAAGTAGGCCATTTGAAAGTAACCTCTTTTCTGAGTTAAAGATAATACCAATTTTTACCTCGGCTAATATATGGTTAAATCATTTCATAGACAACTAAAAACTTTGCTCAAAGCTCGCTGTAGCTATAGTTTATAGATTACTTTTCGTAAAGCTTACGGCTACAAGGATAACTTTTTGTAACCATTACTGAAACGAGTCAACCTTTCACTTTTTTGCAAAATAAGTTCGTGCGAGTATGCGCAACTTAATACCTACTGATACCTTCTGCATTTATTTCAAAATACCTAGAAAATGGCGAGCATAATTTTACTCGTATCGATAAGGTACGAACGGTCTTCGAGTCACCATAAGAAGGTTCATATAAGGTTGTTCGTCGTTTTCGGAAACAGTTTATTCTGGACATGGACGGAGAATAGAAAATGTTTCCATAGACAAAATATAACGAGCTGCGACTAAAAACGTAAACTTTCAAAACCATCGATTAGATCTAAATTATCATCTTATTGATGGTATCGATTTGGGTGGGGCTCTTATTTTAGAGTCATGTGGTGATTGGAAATGAGTCACACATAAATAAATATTATATTTGTTTCACTGTATTTTGCAATACATAGAAATGATGCAATATATAGAGTGTTGCTATTTAAGGGTACAGTTAATTAACCAGAAATATGCAAAATTAAGATGAGTCCAAAATTCGATTAGTCTGGTGCGACCAATCGAACAGATTAAGATTCTTCAATTGGAACTATTGGGAAAAAATACTTATTTTCTGATAAAGACTTCTGATAAAAACTAGGGTATTGATTAGTATAAATTCACCTTATAGCCTTCAGAGTGCCTTATATGCATTGAGCTGAACAGCAATTTTTACGTAAAAAATAAAGGTTTCGTATGTAAAAAGTGTAAAGCAAAACTTTACAAAAGCAAATCCTAAAATCACTAGTAGGGCCAAAACTAAATAAAAATTGATCGACTATGACTATGACTAACGAATTAAAAAGGACAATTCATTAAGCCGCGGCCAGATGAATGGAATGGCGATTTGTCCAAATAATCATTCGTTAAGGTTATTTTAATCCAAAATTGGTATACATTCGCTCAATATGCGGTGTTTATAAAAAGATCAAAGATCAAGTTGGTATATGCAGTGGTCAAAACCCTCTTTACTACAAGCATTCATTGCATACTTATGCTATTTAATCATATACACATGAGAATGTATTGTAAGTAAAAAACTTGTCGATATATGATTTAGAATATGTATAGTGTAAAATAAAATAAACATGTCCATACTATAAAACAAAAGAGAGTAAAAATTGTCAAAAAATAAAATTTAATAGGCATAATTGATGTTATCTCTTTCCTATACAAAACACAATTAACAAAAAAAGTTCAGCATTTTCCATTCGTCTGACCGCGGCTTAAGTAAATAATTATTAAATTTAGTATTTTAATTTTAATTTTAATAAATTTTATTTCGTGTTTTGCGCCATATGTTTTTTATTTGATCTTTGTTGTGGTTACCTACATCCGTAGGTCAACGGGAAAGAATTTCGTTCTTGACCGTCTATCATTTTGCCGTCTGTTTGCTTAATACATTCCCAAATTCTTAATTCTGATACCTTCGAAAGTAGCAAAACCTAATAACCCACTTAACGAAACAAAATCATAGACCCCTTTTCTTGCTGCCAATGGTGTTTAAACTTTTCGAAAAATTAATACTAAAGCTAAACGGACTTAAACCAAAATTTAGGAGCCAATTCTATAATGCATTGGAGCGAGACTTGTTTCAACCGAAGATCGCATCGATAATGTGGAAAAGTTTGCAAAACCCTTTATTAGATAGAGTTTTAATAATTTTATTTGGCTAGAAATTAAATTATGGAAGTCTTTTATCGTCCTCCTCAGTAATTATTTTATATACTGAAAGTGCTTTCCATTACATCGTAGCATCTCATTTAAATGTGCCGATTCATCTACCAAATGCAGATAATTTTACATCGACACTTGAAGATTAATTGTTTCCTCCATACATTTGCGAAAGAGACTCTCGAAATACATTTGTGAAAGAGTTTGTTTCTGAATTTGTAATCTTGAGCCTATTTACCTTATGATTATCATTTGATTGACGGTCATGATAACGGGTGAATGATTCGATGCTTGAAATATACCTCTTGTTATATAGAAGCCTTTTAGGTTCAGTATTTAAACTTCGTCTTCGAGCCTATAAGTTTGTGAACCACCAGAATAAAATTCACATTTTTAAAGCTGCCTTGCTGCAAACAATTATCTAATCTTTGACGTTGTAAATCTCGATCTCAATGGTTTTTTTGCATTAAAGACATCTTCAGCTATAAAATCATATCCGAGCGATTTAAACATGTTAAATTGAGCCCTACTTTTTTTTAAACATGCCGTGGGGATAATATTTAGAATAAATCTAGTCGACATGTAATAATCCTTTGATGGTGTTCATATTGTATTCCATAATCCTGTTATTTTTAGAGACAAAATATTTTATTAAATCCGAACCTTTCACTACCTGAGCAAAAGGTCTCATTTGACTTGCTTTTCTTGCTTTAGGATTTTAATCCAAATGCTTTGATGTTTTTGATTTTGTCTTTTCGTTTTCAGCTTATTTTTTTTAAACAAAATTTACAGAATCTATTATTTTAAACCTTTAATTTGTAAATCTGCTATTATTTCTTTACAGGAACAAGTGTGATGCAGACCTACGGCAATCACTTTTATTTAAGTCAAGTAAGTAAACCATTGATACTTTTTATCATTCAACTTAATTGATAAGTTTCTATATAACTGTCTGAGTCTCGGGTAATTATTTCGCAGATGTCATTATTTAACGCTGTTGCGTTATACCCTTTATCATAGTAATCGATTTCATCAGTGACCAAATTTCTGGATAATAAATTATGTCCACAATATTTAATGATGGTGGTAGTTTTGGTTGCGATAGTTGCGATAGTTTGGGTGCAGTATTCTTGGTAGATTCACTACCTTTTGGTTCGTTCACCCCAGATTTGGTACTGGTTTGGTTCTGGTAGTTCGGCTACCATAGTTGTTTGGCATATACTCAATTTCTTCGCTCAGCTTAGCATTTGCTTTATTCCGAAATGTTTCCTCAATAGGGGTTTAAAAGTTTTCCTAACGGGAAATGTTACCGTTTATGATTTGATTTAGTCAGCAAGAGCTTGGTTTAAAGTTCGTTACTGGAGCTTAATTTTTTTATTTTTGCGACGTTACTTAGATTTCAAAGGCATTCACCTCTTTAGACATTTCGACAAATCCAAAGTGTGTCGAAGCCATCAAATCTTTTGTCAAACGCCTCAAATTTTGTTTAATATCTTTATGATGTCAATTGCTTAAGGATCAGTAAATTATTTTTCGAAAAAAATTTCGAGTTTTGAATTTTGATAGAATTAAATGATCACTTGTTTGCATTTTAACTTGCACTGGCTTTAAAATCAATGAATTAAAAACCAAACAAATTATCAAAGGTTTTCGAGGCCAAGCAACGTAATCAATTTCGTTTTGGTGACAACCGGTTTAAAAAAAGTGGGTTTTTGGTACCATGTTTCCTTGTCATTTATGATAATTGAGTGATAGAAGTAAGAGCGGAACCATTGTCATTTAAGACTGCGAAGTTAAACCCTTATGGTTAATTATAAAGAGATGGCTGATGACAACTGATAGACTATTAATGCACTTGAAATTGAAATTACTTTGTTTGATGATAAAAAGGATGCATCCATATTAATGATTTGAGTGTTTCTCCCACTACACAAGCATATAAAACTCCACCCATTTTCAATCGATACCAAACCAAACTGTAATTTAAATCGCTTTATTTAGTTTCCGTTATATGGATCTCATGTTAACAAACTAGTACCCGTTTTGCGACTAAGTAAATATTTGTATACTGAAATTTTTATCCTTATCCAAAAAGGATAAATTTTTATTTGTTATAATTTTTAATGTGTAAATATAGGAATATTAATTTACATAAAATGATGTATTTACATATACGATAAAAGCTTTTAACAGTTTTAATCGCAATTGGTAAAAAAAGTTATTTTTGTACACGACGATTAATGTAAGTGATTCGGGATAAATTATATATTATTTAACGAGATTAAAATGTTAATCGAATCTGAGATTACCTATGATATAGGTCCAGTAAATAATATTGCCCCAGGTACCAAAATATTTTTTTGTTGTTTGGTTCGATGTCGATGGTGTTGGTCGACATTGTTAAATTACTATTCAAACATTTCAGCTAGACAGGCAAGCCGAATATCCAATAGTGACGGTAAACTTTTGGATTTGGTATTTACGAATGATTTTTTATTTTTTGAAGTTTTATCATGCGAGGACTTTATCGGTTGCACGAGTATCTATAAGAAAAAAACCTAAGTTATGGGCTTCGATTTATAACTCCAAACTCTAGTTCTACGTAAGCTATACTTATTTTGTCAAAGCTAAAACCGATCACGCCATTCTCATCGCCAAGTTAAATAACTTGCATTTTCAGTATCTCTTGGTTCGTTAAATGGTTAACGTATCTTTAAGATTGTTGGCAGTTTGTGAAGATTTCTGATTGTTTTTACCGGTTTTTTAATCTTTAACAACGATGCTGTCAAGTGGTTTAAGTTTGCGAAATGTCTTCTCTTTGCATATAACATGCAAATGTTTACCTTAATCGCAAACTTATTTGACTGCTTGTTGGTGCAAAGTGATTTGTCTAAGTTTTCTACAAGCTGCATCTGTAAGAGACTCTTTCCGATCCTCTTCCCTACAATATTGCATTACAACCTCTAGGATGTTGTAATTAATAGAATAGAGAATGGATTCTATCTATCTGTAATTTTTGATCTTACTGTAATTTTTTATATAAATGGCCAACGAAAACTTATTTTCTGTAAGCTTCTCAGCACAAACAAACCAACATTATGATTTAAGTACATTTTAATTGAATTGACATAATTAATCATTAAAATTTATTGTTATCAATTTTGGATGAATAACAATTATATTTTAACGATAAATTTTTATAATAAAATAAAAAAAAATTTTTTTGATTGGCGCACTGAAATCATTTCAGATGACAATACCAATTTTTATAAATTTTGATTAATGAGCTTTGCTATTTCGATTGAAAGCTTAATATGTATATATATATATATATATATATATATATATATATATATATATATATATATATATGTATATATATATATATATATATATATATATATATATATATATATATATATATATATATATATATATATATATATATATATATATATAAATATATTTACAAATAAAAACGAACCAACTCGGGGAAAATGGGAAAATCAATTTAGTGAAAAAAGAAAAAACTTTATATTTCGTTGTTGTTGTTGTAGACAATTTTATATACTAAAGGGAATTATGTAGTTAGTGATGGTATTATATGGCGATGATTGAACTTTTCGACGTCACACAATTTTAATGAATATTAAGTTTAAAATCTTTGTCGATTCAAGTTATTGTTAATATGATTATTCGATTTATTAAATTTGGAATTAAGTTGTAATGTAATTTTTGAACCTTATCATTCATTTTTTTAAATTTTAACATTTAAAGATTACCGCAATGGCACAAAATATTTTAAAGTATTCAGATAATAGTTTTCTTCCATTATTGGATATATACCAGGCTACCCTTACATCACCTGCGCAAGGTGAAGTTTTGGTGTAATTATGGTTACATTATGAATTTCATTTGTTTTACATTTGAAATTACGTTTTGAACAAAAACTGATCACAAACAAACCTCGTTGCAAGTTCATTCCAACTTTTATGAACCAACTCTCGATTAACAGCGCTACAAATGTAAAATACTTATTGGACAAACCCGATGAGGTTGTTAGCGAGCTTAAGGCTCTTCGGACAGTCGCAGTAGTACGTGATTTTTTTCTTTATATACTGACCCAAAAGATGTAAAAATAAAACGTTGTGGGCCAAATCATCAGCGAGAAGTAGTTTTCATTTTACAACATTTTAGTTGGGATTCGTACCGGGAGATGACGTCAAAATACATAAATAATATTTAAATCAGTCTGACATACGTAGAAATGTAATTCACTACCCCAGACATTAATCAGTTTTAGTTTAATTATCCACCCACCAAAACTTAACTTCTTTTATAAAAGGGAAGGAACGCCAAATTACACGGTCGATATCAAAGGCTTTACTTGACAAACTATCTAAATCGCCATCAAAAGTAGTCCCGTAACTCACACTACATGTAACCTTGGAAAATGAAGAATTAACACAAGAGCAACCGTTAACTACAGCCACTGCAACAAGCCAAAACAACAGAAACACCGCAAGAATCAACCCCAACCGCATTTAAAAAAATACCTGCAGTAATTCTTGAGGAAACTCTCCTTCACATACCAGAAACATCTGTCAGAAGTTCGCTGGACAATCCACTTACCATTAGTGTGGTAAAATTAAGACGACGGTTATTTATTAGTAGAATTGACCCATCCGTTACCGATGAGCAGTTTAAAAGTTTCATTAGTAAAACGTTTAATCTAGTAGACGTCAACGCTATAAGAATGATTCTATTGATGATGAGTTTTTCGTGTCAATGTTAAACTCTCCATCTTGGCCAATGGGACTTTATCAAAGAATTTAAGTTTAAACAAAAAACATCTTTTTTACGGAATACCTGGACATCCAATATAACAACATAAATAACGGTTTGACGTATTCGTCTTGCTCGGTAAAAGACCTCGGAAAGAGTAATATTAAATTTAAAAAAAAATTAAGTGGGGCTTGTCCCATTTAATACCAAAATGTAAACAAAATGTCTTCGAAAGCTTCTGCATTCTACAACTTTGTTCTCAAATCAAATTACTTGATTTATGTAATTGGCGAATCATCGTTAAACTCTGACATGTGCAGTTTGGAATTTTTATGACTAGTCTATGTAGTATATAGATGTGACCGATCCGACATGCCTGCCGATTTTTTCCATAGTCTATAGGACACAAGACACTGACGTGGTGACTGATGCGAATCCTCTTCAACTACTTTTTTGCAACCGGCATGTCTCCTGTTAAATGGAAATCCTCAAAAATTACACCAATCTTCAAATCTGGAAAAAAAGAGATGATGTTGAAAAACGCCACCAAATAGATGTAGTGTATACAAACTTCAGCAAAGCATTTGATTCTATCTGTCACCAGAAGGCCTTTGATAGCCTGTACGCTATTGGATTTTCATTTAATTGTGTTAAATGGTTCACCTCGTACTTATGAATCGTGTGCAATATGTCACAATTGGCAATAAGAAATCTAAAGCAATTACAGTCACTTCTGGAGTTTCTCAAGGGTCACACATTGCATTGTCTTCATTGACGTCATTACTCAGGTTATTCAAAATGCAGACATACTCATATAAGCAGATGACATTAAAATTTTCCGTACCATCATTGAAACTTGCGACGCTGATAAATTACAAGAAGATATCAATGGACTGAGTGATGCAAGATAATATCATTAATGTAATGAAAAGGTAATGTCAGGAAAAAAATCCTTTAACCAATGTTTACAATATCAATAACATTGAATTACAGAGAGTTTATGAGACTATTGATTTGGGGGTCACATTTATCGAAAACGTATCCTTTAACAGGCATATCACTAACATCATTGCCAAAGCCATCTTTGGTTTTGTCAAAAGGTGGACAGGGAAATTCAATGATGTACCAACATTAGTTAGGTTGTACTTTGCTTATGTAAGATTCCAACTGGAGTATGCCTCAACTGTCTGGAGTCCATACTATTCAGTTCTTACCAAGAAAATTGAAACCATTCAGAAAAAATGTCTCCTGTTTCAGGAGCTATGACTATGGCATTTCATTTCACGAAAACGTGGCTTGTTTACCACCATACAAGGCAAGATGCCAAGGTTATGAAATTTGCATTCTCAAAAATCGTCGCATTTTTTTGGATGCCGCTTTTATGGGTAAAGTCTTGCTTGGCCATATTGACTCACCATACATCATGGCAAATATTTCAATTCAGGTTCCAAACAGAAGACTAGGCATCATAGGTTTTTGGACATTGAACATCATTCCACTATTTACGGAGACAACAACCCTATGAACAGAGTGACCAAATCTTTCAACATTGCAGAACTGCATTTTGACTTCCGCCTATCCAAGGATCGTTATAAAAAAACCTGAAAAGTTCTTTCTTACATATGATTCCACAAATTGACTGCTTCACGTTTTTTGAAGAACTTTTAATTTTGATTTTTTAATATTATATATTTTTATTCGATTTTTTTTATTGTTTTTTATATAAATTTTAAGTTTTTGTAATCATAAATGTAACACACTAAATTGGTTACCTTTTCAAATAAATAAATAAATAATCTGAACGCTCGTTTAGGAAGTTATGAAAACTTAACTTATTAGTGCCGCCAAGGCGGCTCTAGTTATGGCGAAAATCAAAACCAAAAATGATTGGTTTAATGAGGAGTGTCGTCTTGTGCTGTACAGAACTAAAAATTGTGTACTAATCTACTTACAATAAAAAGTTATTACAAAGCTTTCGTTTTTAATTAGTAGTAGCTAGGATTTACATATTTAGGTATATGCTACCACATTTCAATTTAACATTGTTTAAAATGTTGTTGTACTTAAATAGTAGATTCATAAAAACTACTGTAATATTATAGCATTAGGAAAGCATAATAAATATTAAATATTTAGGTTAATAGATCCATTGCAATATAATAAAAACTCCCATGAAAAATAAATTATGTTCAGCTGTACGAGTTAAAGAAAAACACCAAAAACCAGAAGGCAATTCAATAAATTTTTTCGGTATTGTAGATTTAACCAACACTTTTTACACTCACCCACTGTTCCAACTACTCATGTAATATATTTAATGGAGTACATGTATTTAGTCAGACAAAAGGAAAACTGTTATGGATAATCTTATTTTCATTAGCATAATATGAATGAAAACTAAATGAAATTTACGTTTGTTGAAAATGGGTATAATGTATTTTATGGGCTTACATAAATTTAACTTTCATAATGGGTCTGAGTTATATTTGTTGTATTCCTATAGAGGATTAAGCACAGCGATTATATGAAGTAGTATTAGGTGAATATATTGTTTGTAAACTGGAAACTACTAACGGAAGACCAACTATAAACTGACTGCGGTGATGTTCACTAGGTACCAACAGCTTAAAAATGAAATAAACAACAGTAAATGTTGGTTTGATGTGCACTCCACCCAATATCTTGCAACTAGCTCCTGAGTCGAATCACCAAGTTACCTCATACCCTAGAATTCCCACATCCATGTGAGGTCGGTTGTCGCCCTTAATGTTTAGTACACACTCTATTTTCTATCGAATGCCAAGTAATTTGTTGTTGTCTTCAACCAATTCATCTTCATTTACATCGGAGAGGTTCTCTTTTGTGCGTTTTGTCTTAATCCGTATTGTTCCTAATTTTGCGCTCATAATTTATTTGTCTTCTATTGAAATAAAAATTATTATTAGTTTTGATTACCTTTTTATTTTTGTCATCATCTGAAGTTTGTGTTTGAACATTACAAACTATTTTTGATTGATTCTTTTACAAACCATCCTGGATGTCATCTCTTTGCACTTCTATGGATACCTGAGTTGGGATCATTTTGTTTGTAGCTGGGATGAGATGATCCCATTCTCTCACATATTGGAGTTTTTCAACTAAATTGTTTTGTTTTGGTCCTCTCTGTCATCACATATAAATAATGCTCCTCCTCTATGATTTTTAGGGCATTGATCAGCACGAAAACCATTAATGCCGCAATACCAACAATAAATCCTTTCACTGAGTTGCACACAACCCAAGTACCCAGTTTGCAAGCAATTCCAGCATTTTATTGTAGATTTGTGATTTCTTTTCGGTTCTTGTTTTTGGCCGAATCTACTAGCTCGGGGAGCAACCACTTGGACTGCTTCAACAAATCTTTTCCTCGTTTCAAAAAAATTCTTCGCACTGGAACAGCTGACGTCGGTTGAAATTGTGATCGAAGATAATAATGTTGTCTTGAATCTATCAGTCTGGCCTTGTCCATATTTTTGCATAATTTTTCAAGTTAAGCCACACTTGAGACATTGACTACTATCAGTTGTAGTCGGCATTAGAGCAGCATATTTCTTTGAAGAACGTACACTTTATAACCTTCCAATTTCTAAAATAATTTTGTCATCTTCATATAAGGTAATCCGCGATTGGTTCACCGTTTCTTTGCATTCGCTCTAAAAGTTCTTCTCACACCATATAGTCATAGTTTTTGGAAAGAAATCGTATCTTGACTAAATCTTCCCAACTATTTACATAGCCAGCGTTTACCTTATACTACATACCCTCCAACAATTTGAATATGCTCCTGTATATGGCCTTCATTTGGACCTCGTCTACCTCTGCGTACAGTTCCAATTTTCTCAGAAAATCCGTTAATGGCCGGGAAACATCCCATTAAACTGAAACAGGCCATTTTTCCATTGCAATCCTTCGGCGTTCTATCCGCGGCATACCTGCTAATCTAACCATCTTTGAGAGGTGCTACGATTTAAATCAGCTCTGTTTGTTACTTCTTCCACATCACGAAACCTGAGATTCTCTAGCATCTTGTTTACGTCCACATCATCGCTTTGTGTGACATTATGTTTTGCTTGTTGAGATGTTGAGGAACCGATTGCCTCACTTCCCAAACTTTGAGGAGGTGTGGGGTTTCTTCATCTACCTCTACCAAACATCAAAATTCTAACGTCATTTGTTTTAACTTGACTGTGGTAACTGTATGTTTTCTCTCATGACAGTATCCCTCTCTGCCGTTAACATACGTTGAGTACGTTTGATACTTCTAACTAGGCCGTATAAAATGGAGTTTGTTTCGTCACTATCGCTCGTCGGTAGACAAGTTGTCGGTAGACAACTTTTACTAGTTTTGGTTTACCATAGAATTATTAGTTGTAAAGCAAGGAGTACTTTGTGCAAATGGGTTCAAATTTTGGCTGATAGTTTAAAAACCGTTAATATAATTAGGAACAGATTATTCACCGGTTGTAAAACGATGGTTAAGAATTAAAAATTGGGTTAAGGTTAAAAATTATTACATTACAACTTGCACGAGTAAGAGGATTGTGTGTAAACAAATATCATTGAGCTGACCACCTAAAAGTCGCGGTAATGTATTTTAACAGCCTATTTGTCATAGTTAGTTCGATAGTTCGAAAATAGTACATGACTTAATAAAACAACCCTGCATTGAAATATTAAAAACCGTTATATAATTGTGTTCTGTGCAAAACTATTTTAATAGTTATTAAATTATTTGTTAGTGACAATTGACAAAAGCAGTTATATTTTAGTAATCAAAAAATATAAGCTAAATTTGAACTGATAAATCTGATACTTATATAAAAACACTTAATAGTGTTTTACTGTATTTTATTATGAATTAGTTCAAAACCCAAAACAGCTAGTGAAAATATAATGCTAAGCAGCAGAAATATTAACAAAATACGTATTTGAAAAAATGTAACTCCTATATCAGGATCAGTGGCAATTAACTGTTTCAAACAAACTGTATGTAATTGTCGTTGATCAAAATCATTTTGAAGATAATCTAAAGCACCGGTTGATCTCAGTTGTAGTATTCTAAAAAGAAACCAGAATTAATTTTTTAAAATGCAGTATTTTTGAGTTAGAACATACCCTCGATTGAATTGTTCTTTAAATCTAAATCCAGCATTTACAACCATCGAAACATACTCTCGGAAATATTTCCCATGAAACGGGTGAAGAAGGCACTGTTCACTTCTATATAATAAAAATGTTTTCGATTAGTATTATTTCCACTTATATATTTAAAGTCACTTACATTTTAGGCAAAAAACACAATCCCGATCCAATAAACACTACATTAGTGGTAGGACAAGTTATTTTACTAATATTCATCGAGTTGTACGTAACATTGAAGGTGTGAAATATATTTGGACATACTTTCCTATTAATTTTTGCTGGTTGTTTAATTTTGCTTATATCGTAGGTTATTTGCTGCATTGCTGGAGAGTATGGGAGTACGCAAACCGTAAAGCTTTGCAAGTTAAGCAACGATGTTACATCGGAAAATGGTAAATCCGGATAACGAACTGCTAGTACTGAGCTCATTAGAGCTCCAAAAGCACAATGAAATATAATTGTAACAATTGAAGTTGTTATCAGTAAAAGTCGACGCGAAATAAATGTTGAATACTCTTCGGCACCTTGATTCATCGTAAGAGAGAACCAATTCATGTGATCGAGTACCATTTTGGAATATTTCTTCAAAAATATTATGGTACACGTTGAAATCAAACCGATTGACATAAACACTATGAGAAATGCAAACCATAGCTGCATATTAAATAAATCAATAAAATAGGTTGGATTGCCTTTTGTGGCTAAATCGTTGATCCAAATTTTATCATGAGTTCTAAGATGTGGTAAAGTGGAATAACTTTGAAGGATACGTGTGCTAGGATATAATGACACGTCATAATCACCCAAATAAGTCTTTCTTAAATTGTTTGCATCCAAATAGGTGTTGCCAGTGAAATTAATAATCCGGGCCAATAGTTGCAACACCAAATAATTTGGAAAAAACATATTTCGGTCGCCCTGTAATGGTATTAAAAATTTGTGAATACTTAATTTCAATAATCCAAAATCCCTTACCGAAATTTTTATTTTTTGGTTGTTGGCATCTTGCATTGGTTGCAATTCCCATGTTGTATTATAAATATCCACAACGTTGTTTTGATCGTCGGCATACAAAAATCGATGATAATAGCCAAATGGTGCACCTGTGTTTAGGGCGTGCAGGATAAATTTTCGATTTTTTATTGTGGTAAACATTTCGTCGAGAACTTTTATGTATATGATGTGGCGACAAAAAAATTACTATCCGATAGACTTTGTTAGGTAATAACTCTTTGTAGGCCTTAATCCATAATTGGATCTATAATTTTATAAAATGATTTTATAAATGATTTTTGAACTGATAACATTATTCATTACACTCAATCTCGCAATTATTTTTGTATCTGATAAAGATCTTTGATCTATTATGCATATTTATGGTGCAACATTATGGTATTACATTCGTAATACGTATCTGTTCATAGATATCATATTTGACTGTCCTCTTTGTTGTATTGAAAAGTAATCAACATTTTCTAAGCCTATATTTTCAGCCTAAATTAAAAATTAATTCTAACCGCTTATAGCATTAAACACGTCATCGATTACAGTGCATTGTAGAAATTATTGAACCCTGCCAGATGAAAAACCTAATGTCGTCATGCATTATTGGTTAAACACTTTTGCCCTCAGCTGCTAACATAATGATCGAAATTAGTAAAAGTTGTTTCCAATTAATGCCATTAAAATTACTATTTTTTCTAATTCTCCCTCTTCTTGGATTAACTTTCCTAAGAAGGATATTGCCGCCTGAATAGTCATCCCCCATTTATCTCGATCCATTGCACGCTGCCTTCAGTTTTAACATCCTAAGTAATGTATATTTTGTTCGGCATGGTCGAACTCTGGATTTTGTTCTTGTCCAACGGACAAGAACAAAATCCAGAGGGCGGTGGAGCTAGCAGATTATTGTTAAAAATATGTGCTGGCTACAATCGCTCCACTGAAACCTTGGTTTTGTTGCGGGTGAAAACGTTGGTCGTACCTTGTGTTTAAACAATGCAATCTTTTCTAGGGCGGAAGCCAACCCAACTCTTTCTCGGTTAATTTAACGTACGAATACAGGTTCGTTTTGCATATCTATCTGCACATTGCATTGCTCCAGCCATCCTGAATTGACTTGGACGATGGCTCGATCGACGGTTTCTGCACCCTAACTATGACGATGATTCGTTGTGTTCATCGACATCACCGATTGCAATCAAGTGTACCTTTTTGAACTCCCTCTTGTAGGTATTTGGACCCAGTACCTTCCGGCCCAAACACCGCAGCTAAAACCACTGCGCCAATTGCTCGGTATGATTTTCGTTATTGATGATGTTCTCAAATAATAAGACTTCAAACTTTAGTTCGCCTCGAGCTGGTTGAGAATACCAAACATGTCCCCTAAGATAATGCCTATTGTGTCTCCTAAATTTTACCAATTTTTTTACCCATCGCTGTTGTTGGATGGTTGTTAATAGCAGTTATTTGAATGTCATCAAGTTGTAAAGCAGCCACTGAAGTTGTTCCAGGATTGCAATTCAAACCAGATAAACCTTGGCATGCTGCTGCCATTTCACCTTGTGCCTGTTTAAAAAGCTTCGATCTCCTCCCAATAGCTCGTTATGTTGTAATATATCTCAAAAGTCCACTTTATGGCTGGCAACCAATTCGAATTTGCATAGCTCTTGGAAATAGTTGTCAGTCGAGTGAAAAAATGGGGTAATCTGAACCTTCGGAGTATGCACAGCATACAAAACGGCTTTGAACTTAGTAATTAGGAAACTGTTTTGACGATTGAAAAACACATAAACTGTCAATTAAGGTCACCTTAATATTTAAATACCAAAATAGTTGAACATGAAACTAAACTAAAGAGCACGGTTAAAGATAGGGTTGGTGGGCTGGCAATTTCGACAAAAATTATCCAATAGTTGGATCTTATCTAAATGATCGCTCGATATCAGAAGACCACTTTTGGAGGCTGTGATTGGAGGGAGAATTAAAGTTTACTTTATGTTATGACGATTTTAGCAAAAGAAAATTGGGACCTTGAATAAAGGACGTTTAAGACTATATACGAAAGCATAGTGGTTCCATTACTTACATATAGTTATGTTGGATGGGCTGTTGGTTATGTTAGGACCGATGCTGCTGTGGATATATCACCATTTAGAAGATCAGTTGGGATATTATCCTATGCACCAACTTTGTTACTCTTTACTCTTCTATATGATACTTGTAACTTCCCTCTCCTTTGGTGAATGAGTGTTGATTGTTTCGTTATTGGTTTCATCAGAAAGTGCGCTATTCTCATCAAGGTCTATGCGGTTATCTTCGAAAAATTCTTCCACCTGTTTAGCTGTTTAGTATGTTGTAACGTCGTTGCCACGAAACACACCGTCAAATTGAACATTGAATGCAATGGAAATTATGGAAACGCGTATTGTTTTTGATCAAACGCATGTGCTTTGAGAAACAATTTTTGTTATTTAAATAAAATTGTTTCTTTGTTTTTTTAAAAGTCAGAATAAAATATTAGTGGGAAATTTTTTTGCTAACATAACAAGCCTGTTAATTCATTTTATTTTGAGTCACGTGTTTTAATAAAATAATCAAAATAACATTAAATTAATAACTTCCCTAGTGAAATTATCAAATATTATGGTTTTAATTGGAATATTTCGTACACGTGACTTGAAATTTTACGATTTAATATGCTTGCTATTTTATCAAAACATACTCTGGCTACTAGATGAAAAGAATTTATAGTTGTATTTTCCAGTACTGTTTCAAAATGAAACTTTCATAGTACTAATCATATAATTCATAGAATTAATCTTTTATTGTGTCATCAGCATCTTTTGTAAGTGACTAGCACTAATTGTAGTATTTCTTGTTTTTGGCTGGATTCCTGCAGTTATTTTTCGGCTGCTTACTGTTTTCTATTCGGGTAGTTTTTTCTTAGTTCTAACATTTGTTGGTATTTCATGAGTATCGTGCCTGCCAGAATACATTAGGTAGTTACCTGTTCTCGAGTTAGATTCCCTTTTTCCATCTTACGGCCAATAATCGACAAAGAAGCTAGATATTAAAATGTATGTGCCTCGTAGGTTTTGCTCTAGGTTTAGCCTAGGAAACATTCTCACATCTTTTTTTTTGTTATGAAGGTTATGACCGAGCAAATCACAGCACTCGGCATTCAATGATAATTGGTTTTGAGACAATCGGCAAACTTATTGGTTTTAGTTGGAGAGATGCCGTGTTACAGAAGCAGTGTGTTTGTCGCTTCTATATGTATATGTCGTACGTAAGTTAATTGAAAACTAGCTTATGTAATAGAAATTGTCTGGTTATTGCAAAAAAGTGTAAAGAAATGGAATGAAATCCGTGTAGAAAGTAGCATTGTAACTTTCAAGCACGTACATTAACTCACAAACAACCTAATATACGGCCAGCAATTTTTGGTTGTACACGGCTTAAAGTTGTCGTTTTTTTCTGTCAAACAGTTCAAATGATATGGCAGTCTTGTTTTTATCTGCCGGTTCTCTTGAAATTTGATGAAATTTCTCGAAAAAGTTGATTTTGGTGAACATTTTTTGTTTCACACCGCACAGTCTTGAATATACGGCAAAGGGTTTTATTTCAGAAGTTACTGCATTGAGCGCAAGGAAAGTCTCCAAGGGGCGTTAGGATCATTCTGTTTGTAACTCGTATTTTATAAAAACTCGTATTTGGCAGTTTGAAGCACGTCTGGCGACATGTGACGCATTTATGAGGAGTCTGGGTGGCGCCTTGTGCCGATATGTTATATCACGCCATTAACCTTGCTATGTCAGGTGCATGCGACACCACAACTTTGCATGCGACACTTCATGGAATTTTTCCTTTCGATCAACGATTGGATCATTAATGCTAAACGTTTTGCGTCTAGGGCCGCAGTATCGACTATTCGAGAAGGCGTTGTTTTAATCACATGAATTTTGATCTTCGATAATATATATTTGTAACCTAAATATTTGAAATCTTGCCTTTATGGTCATCGTTCTGGAATTTGCACTGGAAATACTCCTAAATGTCGTTAAGAACTTAAACTTTTGTATGTTGTTTTGTATGTCTATTTTCCAATTTTTTCGATTAGTGTTCTTCTTGCTCCCAGATTGAAAGTAGTGATCCTCATGTTTCAATTAACACTATAGGGGTTACCTGAGATTATGCCATTCTTTAACCTTTTCAGTTTTTAAACAAATTTCAAGTTAAATTGGTTATAAAAGTAGGACTATCATACCGAGAGACCATCACTACTTTAACAACAAGTTATTGGCTACTTTGACAAGAAAATTACTTTGCCAACACGAGAATAGTTTTGATAATCCAAAAATCAAGTTACCTAAAATTTTGTGCTGAAAACAATTTTTTTTGTATTTCATTATTCTATCGACCTAAAATGTTGACAGTATTACTAAACATTAAATTAAAAGTAAAATATTTAAATTAAATTTTCGATTGTTACATACACAATTATTTACAATGTCTTACGATAACGATGATAACACTAATTTATTTGGACAAGTACCTAAAAAATCGTTTCAATTAATTGATAATTGTGAGCCAGAAGATATGGGGCCGTTCAACGTACAAGAAAACCAACTACAGAAGAGTGATCTTGACTTGTTTTTAAATCATTCACTTTTTTATGATACCACATGGCATCAATCATCATCATCTGAAATGGAGAAAGAAACCGTTCCGATTAAACCAAATCCTTTTTATCGTGAAAATATGATGCAGTCATGCAGCTCTTTTGAATCAGGTTTTGAACAATCTACATGTGACTCCGAATCGAGTATGTGTTTTGAGCCGATTGGTGATAATTTGGATAAGAAAATGTCAATGTTTGAGGTATTCGATACGCGTTCCAACCGGGAGGATTTCTCATTCAACATTTCAATGCCGTCCAGTACTCAAACTACTGATCCGTCGGTTTTTTATGGACTTTTACCCGATTCACATAAGATGTTGGATAGCGATAATGATGAAATTGAATCGATAAATTCACCATTGCGCAAAAAGTCATCTTTATTCAGAGCACTAAGACGAGAACAGCTACTACAAAATATTACATTCAGTTTAAAAAAACAAAAATTAAGAACCTGCTATTAATTAATTATCGAAAGTATATGTTTAAAATTTGTAAATGAATACATTTTTGGTCCTGTTTGAATGATTCAGTTATGGCAGTTTTATTTTTAGCGTGAAACCGAATGTTTATCAATCCAATTTTAGATACATTTAATTTCGTAACGCGTGTAACGTATTAAAATCTTGAAATTTCGACTACTCCTGATAAGAATGATATGAAGAATGAAGTAAATGAGTGAAAGAGTGATGTGCTTTACGATCGCGTACGACCTCATTGTGACTAGCTCATTCTTTCCTCATTCATATCCACTTGGTAACTTGGACACACCCACATAAGACATCCCGAAATCAGGTTGGTAGAAAACTTTGGAAACAACCTGGCATGGTTTACCACATTGGTAAATATCTAAAGAGAAGCTTTCATGAAAAAGACATAGATCATAAAAGACATTTACAATGCCGGTTGGTTCTGACCATAAACATACATTGCGTTAAATCATCAACCTGAAATCTACATAATATTTTATAGAAAAATTAAAATCTCCCATCCTAAAACCATTTCTGATTCCGACAGTTTTTTTTTCTTTACCATTAACATTCTGCATTTTTTACTTGTTAGCATTTTGATACCAATTTTTCCAAACCATTTTTTTTTTGTTGACTCAAAATTGTTTTTCCACGAACTTCTGTTTATCTATCGAGTTTTAATCTTTTAAGAAAACAAAACAAAGATTTATGAGAAGCAAAAAATGAGAATCCAACAACATCAGGCAACATGAAAATTTATTTATGATAATGTTGAATTTATTAACAAAAAAAATAAAAAATTTTAAGCGCACGTACTCAAGCACAACGTACAGATACGAGGATTCCTGTTTTATAACGAGTTATATACGTACATTGTTGTTGTTCTTAAATATTTCTTATTTTTGAAATGAATTAATTAAGACACCAAAAAATATTATCCATATTAAAAAGTTGAGTATGTGGAAGATGTGCTTTTGGTTTTGTGTTTGGTT
This sequence comes from Tipula confusa, assembly GCA_963556175.1. NCBI lineage: Eukaryota > Metazoa > Arthropoda > Insecta > Diptera > Tipulidae > Tipula > Tipula confusa. The sequence goes on along the minus strand of OY744476.1, from coordinate 195,254,958 downwards.
AAAATGTTATCTCAAATAATTAAGATATTGTTGTGTTGTGTATGGTATGGTATAATGTATATATGAAAATTTGACTTTTAGCATAATTTAATTATTGGTAATTTATGGTAATTGAGCTTGAATTTTAAAATAATATAAGTCCTCGTTCGCATATAATGATATGCTGGTGTAATAAAGCTATACGCATTACTGTACGATGAACGAAAAATTATAAAATTATTCTAGACATGTTTTCAAAATGTTTGTTTTTTTTAAAGTATTAAAACAACAATCAAAAAGTTACGAAAATAAAAGATCCTGTACTTTCATATTGTATTATACTGACCATTTGCCTCCCACTCCGTCTGAGATTGGTTCATCGTTTAAATTTTTGAAACAAGAGCAAATGCTATATAGAGAAAGTCACTATATTGCTAAATTCAGAAGTTTAGTCAAGGAATGTGATTTTCCTCCATCCGGAGATCCCTCACCTACGCTGCCGGAAGTGAAACCGCCTCACTTGGTCAAAAAACCATCACTAATGCCCATCAGCAGTCAAGTGAAAAAAGTTCAAAAATCGAAAAAATTTCATCGTTTACAAAATCATGAGCATAAGTACTCAAAATTGTAAAATTTAAGCCAACATTTTAAGAAACCAATAATTTTTAAAATCCAGAAAATCATAATGGTTAGGCTATCAAAATTAAATTTGTAAAATTTAAGCCAAAATTCTGAAAAATTTCATCGTTTATAAAATCATGAGCATAAGTATACAAAATTATAAAATTTAAGCCAAAACTTGAACAAACCCAAATTTTCTAAGAGCCAGAAAATCATAATGGTTAGGCTATCAAAATTAAAATTAGTAAAATTTAAGCCAAAATTCTAAAAAATTTCATCGTTTATATAATCATGAGCATAAGTATACAAAATTGTAAAATTTAAGCCAAAACTTGAACAAACCCAAATTTTCTAAGACCTCGAAAATCATAACGGTTATGCTATCAAAATTAGGACATTGTAAAACTTAAGCCAACAATTTTAAAAATTTTCATCGCTTACAAAATCATAATCATAAGTACACAAAATTGTAAAATTTAAGCCACCATTTTAAGAAATTAATAATTTTTAAAATCCAGAAAATCGTAATGATTAGTTATGCTATCAAAATTAAAATTTGTAAAATTTAAGCCAAAATTCTTAAAAATTTCATAGATTAGAAAATCGTAAGTCAACAAAATTGTACAATTTAAGCCAAAATTTGAACCATTCCAAATTTTCGAAAATCCAGAAAATCATATTGGTTAGGCTATCAAAATTAAATTTGTAAAATTTAAGCCAAAATTCTTAAAAATTTCATAGATTAGAAAATCGTAAGTCAACAAAATTGTACAATTTAAGCCAAAATTTGAACCATTCCAAATTTTCGAAAATCCAGAAAATCATATTGGTTAGGCTATCAAAATTAAATTTGTAAAATTTAAACCAAAATTCTTAAAAATTTCACCGCTTAGAAAATTATTAACATAAGTCAACAAAATTGTACAATTTAAGCCAAAATTTGAACCATTCCAAATTTTCGAAAATCCAGAAAATCATATTGGTTAGGCTATCAAAATTAAATTTGTATAATTTAAGCCAAAATTCTTAAAAATTTCACCGCTTAGAAAATTATTAACATAAGTCAACAAAATTGTACAATTTAAGCCAAAATTTGAACCATTCCAAATTTTCTAAAATCCAGAAAATCATATTGGTTAGGCTAACAAAATTAAATTTAAAAAATTTAAGCCAAAATTCTGAAAAATTTTATCGCTTATAAAATCATAAGCATAAGTACACAAAATTGTAAAATTTAAGCCAAAATTTTAAGAAAGCAATAATTTTTAAAATCAAAAAATTCATAATGGGTTAGGCTATCAAAACTAAAATTTGTAAAATTCAAGCCAAAATTTTTAAAAATTTCATCGGTTAGAAAATCATTAGCATAAGTCTAATGATGCTGGTTTTTTTAAACGAAAAAATAAACTTTGTAAGAATTGTCTAATTTTATACAGAACGTTCGATAAACTATGCTGTTTAGCATAATGTAACGCTTTACATCAAACCTTATGTAAAATCCAATGAACAATGGAACAGGTCTTGTTTACCTACTTCGTAATGTTTACTTAATTTAAAACCTTGTTAGTTACATCGGTAACTAAAATAGAGACAAGTGATTTAATTGCTAACGGTGCCGTTAACTTGGTGGTAAAGGCCAAATATGCATATTATTCTTCACCGGCGGACGCAAGTTTGAAGTAGTACTACGGACGCGTAGTAATGTTTGGAACTGATCTTGTGGATGGTACAGCTTCAAATGATAATAAATACAATAATAATCTGTAAAACGTTACTTGAACTTCATAACAAATGAAGCGTGCAACCTCATACAAGTGTATAAGTACTTCACCGTCAAAACCATTTCGGGGCTTGGTGGTAAATATTCTGTTAAATTTAAAATCTCAGCCCCTGAGGGTCGCGCTAGTACATCGTTTGGCACAAATATTTATAGAGGCCTATTAAACACTTTGACGTAGTCAGATCTACGTACCTATCTCTACAATTACTTGTCAATGGCCATCAAACTCCCCTAAACTTTTTAATTAATTAAGATATTTAACCATCTTTCACACTAGTAACGCATATTTTGAGCATTATCTAGATGGCAGCACATTCGATTATATTAAGTTTAGCCTTAAATTTTCCCAACTTCATATATATTTTTGAGGTAGTCAAATGAAACTTTCAAGTTCTTTTTACATGATGGTTACTATATGATCTTCAGCATTGTGGTTACTATATTATGTATGATGATACATTTCTTAGAAAAGCTTTGGGTGTGACTTTCGAAGGTAAACAAATTATATTTTTATGATAAATTTCTTATATATGCAAATTTTATACGAATGGCAAATAAAAGAAAAAAAGTCGTAAGTTTAAATTGCAAAAACTTCGAAAAGAACTTTATATCATGATTTTGCCCCGGGCCTAGTTAACGCAATTAACTGATAAAAAGACGTCTGCATATGTAGTTGTTCCTCAAAAACTCATCTTTATACTTATCCAATTTGGTTTATTATAGAGATAAACTCAATTAATATTTGATTGGATTTTTAAATTAAATTTGAATAAGCATTTTAGCTTTCATATAACAAAACAAATTGAACATTTTATTTATTTATTTAAATTTTTGCAAATCTGTTTGAAATTGAACGAGACGATGAGAGTAAATCACATATTTTCTAGTCGATATATATGCGAGATTTTCATTGTTAGATTATAATTCTACATCTAATTGGTTTTTTATATACCAATTGATTTATACCTACATATATCTACAAACAAATATACTATGTATTAGTAATAAGGGTATAGGCTTATGGTGATGACATAAGAACATTTATGGTTCAATACCAGATTATCATATTTTGGTGATAACCCCATTTTTATTTTTTCCAATTTATCTAAATACGTATATGTAATACTTACTCGTACCATTTGAAATTATGTACAGACTGAAAAATTTTATGTCTTTCGATTTGCCAAAATTATTTTTAACATTTTTTCCAATTTTCTTCAAACGGAATTTAAATATTTTACAATAGAACGAATTAATGTTTATGGCTACATACTTTATTGATTTGGAATCAATTGCGGTTCTACGACATTGTATCTTGAATTGGGATTATTTAAATTCCAATTTTTCAAATATTTGCAATTTTTATGGTATATATTTGAGACCTATCACTACTTTCAGAAATCAGTTATGACCACTAACAGGCTATTAAAAACATATTATGGAAAACTGAACTGCTATAGGGTTCAACATGACATGGACCTCTTTTAAAAAATAATCGGGATTTTCCTGACCTCACAAAAACTGTTTGATAACAGAATCAGGGTATTTAACTTCACAGTAATTTGAATACAAAAATCAAAAGGCCATAGTTGACAATTTACAGACCTTTTACAGGCTTTTTCATGATTGAAATCATGAAATTATTCATAATTTATCATAGATGCATATAAAATAAGGAGAATATAATGAAGTGCAACAGTATACAGCTTCTAGAAAATAATTTTGAAATGTTATTTTAAATCGTCACCAGACAAATTCGTGCCATTATCGCTATATACCGCTCCCGACAGATATACATCGACGGGTAGTATATCTTTTTGGTGCTCCCTCAAAAACACGAAAGGCGTATTAGTTTGACGAAAAAGTCTGGTGCTCTAGTATTCTTGACTAGCAATGGCCAATATTAAAGTTTAACCTGCTTGATTGTTTTGGAGACAGTTCTCGCGAAGACTTAACAAAGTAAGTTTTGATTTTCTATCTATTAAGGTTAAGAAATTTAAAAAACGAAGGCTTTTTTGGACTTTACCCTTTGTTTGTGATGGCGTAGTTTGTGCGTGGCTTTAATCAGCTCCTTTCTTCTCTCTAGGTTTTTCTCCAAAATACCAACATAAGCAGTTTGGGTTTCGTAATGCTGCTGACCTGATGATGTTGCTCATGACCTTTATCAATCTCCTGTATGAGGAATACATACTGTTAAATTCATCATTCGTATGATTGATTGGCGAGACAGTAATACTGAAGATAACTTGACTGTTTGTATCTTCTTCTTGTCCTTGCCTATTCCTTTGTTTTTGGGGTGGCAAGAATTTTTATGATTCAAGAGGTCAAGGTAGTCTTCTCCTCCTTAATTTATAGAATAAGCTTAAATACCTTTAAAGAGATATCTCGAGAGACACAATCCACTGGATTTTCAGTCGGAGGTACATGTCTCCGTTGTTTTCTGTTTGACGTATACAGACTTTATGAAATGCGACTCCCTAAAAATGAGTCCGTCAAACCGATGACTTGCATTGAATTATTTAGTACATTTGGTAAAATTGTTTTATCTTTATTGCTTGATGTATACATGTTTTTCATTCGATATTGGTCTAGTGGTTCTGATGGTCAAGTAGGAAGTATATCCTAGTGCGTAAGTGACTGTTGTCAATTGAAAGTGTTAAATTATTTGAGAAAAGTTCGAGTACCAGACTATTAAAAAGTAGGACGAAACATTTACTTGCTGATACATTTTTTCGACATCACCGAAGTAAGCTAGTTCATGCTTTCTAAACCACAAAATGATGGCAAACTAAATAGATCACACATTGGGCCCGACCGCAAAAAATGAATTTAAAGATATTATTTATCTAGTCTTGCCGTCCCTTTCCCTTGGTCCGTCATTTTTTTATATTTTTGGTGGAGGAACCTCGACCCGATGGTTGAGTTATTCGTATTAGAGCATGAATTAATGGTATAATTGAGTATGACGCATTTTGGCCTCAAAAAAACCTACACTACCTTTGCATGGCGCATGCAAGAGATTGCCCTTTGATAGTTGAAGATCTTTATATTGGTAATTTCACTATAAGAGACCTAAATTATATTTTGCTAGATTCTGGAAATGATTGTCAAAACTATTCTTCTAGTGCTGATCAAATGTTGCCTTCTTTCAGATTATAGTTCGCAAAACATCGTTCGGTTAGGGTTATTATTCCATTGAAAATATTCATTGTCATTTCATTCATTGGTCTACCCCGAAACTACATTATTTTTTTTATTTATATAAAAAACTCAGGATAACTACGTAAAATGATATTTGCTTTGGACTTATTTTGTATTTAATATTTACCTAAAAATGTTCTAGAGACAAAACCGAATACCAAACACACCAAACCATAAATATTATTTATTACAGTATGTTCCACAATATCGTAAAATGAACAAACGAAATCTGTTAACCACAACTAAAATAAAAATAAGCATTCTAGAGACTATCAGGGAGTTAGTGATAACCGATGAGTATGTTTATTAAAATGATCCTAGCTCTCTGCTCAAGTCTACAGGAAAACTGCTTGCTTTATTTTTTATTTGTCGTTCTTTCTGTGGAGTCCAAAGAAACAAAAGTAAAAACAAATATATTAATGCCTTTTCTTATGGGAATAAGAAAAGGCATTAATATATATAAAAAACTGTCTCATTTGGGAGACACAACTTACGATTTGGCACCTTCCAGTGCTTTTTGCCAAAATGAACATTAAAAAAATAAATTTTTCCTTCTAGCTCCTTTCATGTCATTTAAACTTTGTTTCATTCAACTTTGTTGAAGGAAGAATCTTACATAAAATCTTTCCACCACGTTGTCGCTTCTTACCGCCACGTTGTCGCTTCTTTTTATAAAAGTATATTTGTCGTTCCCAATATATACGAGAATATACTATTAGTTCCACCAGCAACTTTTGTTCCTGAACTTCAATGTGACATTGAATTCGTTTCCCAGCTGCTGGGTCACCGAAAAATGCTTTCTCTGTAGAGAGCCTAATACGCTCACCAAAGACAAATTTTGGATCCAGATGCCCTTTCATATACTTAACTGCAGTATTGGATCGTATCTGTTGACTTTCCACCTAAAATATTACATATGTCACGTCTTGTTTTCTCGTAAGCAATACAAACTGCATTTTATTCGTTGCTATAGCGCTAAATTATGTCTGAATGCTCGAAATCTAGTTCTACGCATATAACTGGGTTATATGCGTGGTTAACTTTATCATTGTAAGCCGTCTAAATCTCGGGAGATTTTTACTCCCACAATATCAACTACAAACAGCACAACGAAGGTATCATCTGACATTTAGATACGCAAAATGTCGTCGTAAGATACATTTCACAAATCAGGGCCCAGCATAGAACCATGCCACTTAAGGTTCATAGTCAGGTATATGGAAAACATTTGTTAATGCCGACAAACTATTCAATCTATTTGTAGAATTAAACATGTTCTTCACGTCCAATGTAGCAGTGTTAGAGTTTTCCACGAATAGTGATTTTCTTGCTGTGGGTGATACAGAACTTTCTTACCACCCTTTCTATAGCACCCATAGTAAACGGCCCTTTAAAAAAATACTGTTTGCTAGAAAGAACTCTTGCAGTTTTGTATCCAGCATGCACAAGGGTGGTTATGGTGTTAGAGAGCTCAAGTCACTTTATTTTTGCTAATGATGACTATAGTCACTGAATTTTCATGTCTTAGGGAAATGTTATTTTTCAAGGTTGCGATTATACATGTTTAAAGGTGCGTCAATGTGCAATCAAGTGATCATTTTCATTACTTCAATGGGAACTTTGTCTGCACTTGACACTTACTTGTTGCGGAGAAAGGCAGCGGTTTGTTGTATCTTTTCCACTGCATGTTGCTTGGTTTACAAATTTTCTTGTGCTGCTTGCAGTTTTATCAGGAGATCGAGTGCCTTAATTCGTTCGACTTTGATGTTTACCAAGAGATTTTCTACACTAAGAAGAGTTTATATATAACACCGTTGGCAGATACAAATATCTCTTCTGTTAAGGAATCCCAATTGCTGGTTGTACCAAGTTTATCGGATAACCATATAGATTTCGCTTTTCTCATAATTAGCAAATTGACATCTGTGTCTAGTATTAGTTGATCTAGCAAAGCGGCCATTGCGAAAGTTTCCCTGTAGAACTTTCACTGAACGAGTTGGTTGGCAAGGTTCTGAACCGAATATGTGTTTTAGGTGTTCTGGCCCAATTTTTGGCTCAACTGAGAAAAAGCATTTTGAATCAATCTGACAGTACTTCTGATATGAGTTTTTTCTTTCATGTTGGAAACATATTCCCAACTTCATCCTATATTGGGTCCTTAGCTAATCGCCTGGTGTTGACCATAAAACAAACATAACACTTTGCCACTACAGTTTTGCACAAAACCTGCCAGTTAATCATCCAATTTGTATACGCTTTTTTTAAAAAAGCTAAGCTTCTTGAACATCGAACTCAGCGAACGTCGTTCGTTGTTTCGTCAAGTTCGGTTTGGTGAATAACACGTTTAATTCCCCAATGAAATCATCAAAATCTACTTGCATGGTTTCTCTCACTTTACTTTCAGGTAGGGTTTATTCCAGACTATTCCAGACTATGAATTATAATCGTCTCTCTCAAAGCACCTCCTTAATAAGGTTGCTAAGAATTCACTGCCTTTACTTCCTTCATCTGATTTCTGAATCGTTTTTTGCATTGATGTCTTATTGGAGATTTCTATAAAATTTTCTTACATTAGCTGTGATAATTCTAGGGTTGATGGAGGTGGGGTCCTTTGCAAGGTACCTCTTTTTCTAAAAGTGCTTGTTCCCACAATTATCATCCAATTTTTATTAAAGCCTTAGGATCACCCCGCCGAATCCATCGGTTAGCCCACTGATTAGTATTGATAAGTCAAATAATGTTCTAAATGAATCACAAACAGCCACCTAGTCAAACATTTAACACTATTTACGCATTCAACAGTATTTCATCTTTGCGGAAATTTATTTCCCATTTATCGGAGACAACTACAAAGCTAAGTACGCATAGACATTACATTTTGTCGAGTATGATATTGAGTCTTAAAGCAAAATAGTAAATCAGGCGGGCAAAATAATTCTGTGTCTTTTTCTAGCCGCAATCACTAAAAGAGCTCGTTGTAAAACTATAATTCCTTAAAAGTTGTTCACGTTTCAAACCATCACGTAATTTTTAGTCATTTTGTACCACTTACAATAAGCAAATTGATTTTGACAGTTTCATGTTGTTTATCGAATAATTTTAACTGTAACTAGCAATTGTGCATAACTTTTAACTGTGCAATTTAAATAAAGTAGGTACAGCCAAGCCATAATTTTACAAGGTCAGCAATTTATGTAAATCGGTAAACCAAATTCTATCAAATTGGTAGAATCTTTGCTAGACATCGAGTAAAATTGTTTAGATCTATAATTATTTGTTTATTTTGTGGTTTTGAAGTTTCACTTTCCTAAATTTGGTATGAATAAAATGAGGTACTATCAGTTTTCCCTAATCTTTATCGTCTAACTATAGAACACATATTTATACGTATCTAAACTATACAAATAGAAAAATAAATCGAACATAAATTTTTCTAAACATAACCTACATTTCACTCATTTCCCTTTTTGCGTATAATTTTCTTATCTACTTTGGATATTTTGTATACTTATGTGGAACGGAAAAATAAAACATTTCCATTCTGTCGGTTTGTTTTATGTAAATTTTTTTTTTTGCTTCTAATAAAATACATGATGATGTATAGTTTGTGGTTTGTTACCCGTGTGGTCTGTCATTGATTGGCTCGGGAAAAAGGTAGATATTTTGCTATCCATCAGGATAAGGACTGTTGATGTTGCTCCTTTCATAAGCTTAAATTTGGAAAATACCATTTAGTACAGCTGGTCCCAAGAGTCATCCTCGTCGTCACCACAGTTGGGTTTCCAGTATCGTCGTTTGTTATGCTTAATGGCCACTTTGAAGCATCCCGTGCCTTTCTGAGTATTAATTGAAGCGTAAAATTTGAGTTAGTATTTCTGCCACGCTAGAAATTCCATCTAATATGGTTGCTTTTTTGTAGGAGTGAAATAGTTTCCTCATTTCACCAGAGCCTTATCTCTTTTTCGGCATTGTAGCATTACACGCCATAGTAATGCTCCCTATTAGCTGTGTATAGTCTTAAATTAGTGAAGTCAGTCAACTCAGTGTTACGGAGCATAAACCTGTAAAGATGTGCATGTCAAAAGTTTTGTCTTCCATTCCGCGTTTTGGAGATTACTCATAGGGTATGCTCGACGAAGTTCACTCAGTTAGCCTGGTGGATTCTTTACTTGTAGAAATGTGAATATGCTACCGATGTTGCACAAAAAGAGATTCAAAACCGAGAATTAAACATCCAATAGAGCTTGACCTATGCTATTTGTTTGAGTACTATCCCATTCACGAGCCCACTTATTGAAATCTCCAGAAACTACCGTATAACTATTATCTCTAGCATCAAACATACCAACAAGTGGATGAACTGCTAGATTTGCTCATTAAGCAGAGCATAGCAACTGTAGATATGCATTCCATTGACTTTTACTTTTACATATCCAATGAAAGTTTGCGCGCCTCCCTGGATGCAAAATCTCTGCATGTCAAGATTGCAGCCTTATTATCAATGTAATGCGACGTTCGATTTCAATCTGTACATAGTCTGCGATAAGAGGTATTGTGAAGCTTCCCAATGATTTAGGTTTAATTGGACTATCTTCATTATTTACGGTTTATCATTATTGCCTTTTTCGTACTGTGCCCTTAGTATATCGCCTGTTCAGCAAACCATGCATTGTGGTTCATTTTTAATGTTTTTTGTCATGTAGCCAGCTTTGCTACACTTGAAAAAAAGATCTGAAAGGTCGGTCTCACTCTTACATTAGTTCATTCTGTAACCAGTTTTCCAGCATTTATAGCATCTAACTGGGCTTACTATTTAACGAAGACGGCATCTAATCCTGCCTAAATGGGTTCTTCCAACCTCAGTCATTCTTTAAGTTACGACTATTGGTATAATAGTCAATTTATGTCCAACAATCTAAATTTATGTATTTCTGTGAGAAGGTGTTAGACTGCACATAATATTCTTTTTAATGGTGCTTGCGTCTTTGCAAGACTTCCTATTTGTTGTGGTTTTATCTATGTCCCAGATCTCTAAGGTACTCTCGTTGGAATCGGAATATTCCGCAAATTAAAATATTTTCAAATCGAAATGCAAATTTTGTATTCCATATTCCCACTCGCGGACCTCTGTATTTGCAGCAGCGGGACCCTCACTTGGTTTTATGAATACGGGCCACGCTATCTCTAATACTCTTTAATGAGGTATTATATTTAGCACCTTACAAAAACTCCGCCTCAGAAGATGGTCTCATTGTTTTGATAATCGATTTTGTGGCCTTTAATATGATCTCTCATGGCATTTGGTGCTTCTTGGTCCTTAGCGTTGTCTTTGTTTACGAGTTGCCACTTGTTGTTCCGTTGAACATCACTAGCGTCTTTTCTATTTTGCCCTAATGAAGACTTTGCCACCGTGCTTTCCGTACCCATCGTATAAGGTGCCATAATGCTTGCAACTAGTGAGAAAGATACACTCACGCTTTTTCTGTCATGTATTTCTTTGGGCAATGTCACCGGTCTTTTTTTAGCTTCCTATCTGCCTGTTAGCCAACATTTGTACTCTCAAAAGGGGACAAGCAATTTGATAGTCTCTTTCTACTGCCTGAAGTTTTTGAATTCAGTTTTTCTGCCTACATTCCAAGCAGTTTGAACTTCTACATCATTGCTCTATCATTTTCCTTATTCGTGATGAACGTCCTTCCTTTTAAAGCCTTGACTAATTCATTGATATGTTTACCCTAATGCATAAGATCTCAGGACTGGGAAATGCTAACAGGTTATTAAGTACCTCCGGTAGGCAGGTTACTAAGGCCGCCGTTATTGTGGTTCCAGGCTCCTGCACCTTAGGGTTGTATTGGTTGGTTAACCTTTTTTTGTTTTTTTCGTCTATTTGTTCAGATTCTCTAGCTGATCCAACAAGTAGCACGAGAGATAAAGGTCACCTATGACAGAGCTTTGCATTGTCACAAAAGTTTATATTAGGCGATCAATAAATTTTCTTAAATATAAATAGGTAACATCAACATTTGTTGGTATACTAGGAAAAGTGACAATGCACTGAAATAAAAAGTAGCAATTTCCATTTCATTGTATTTTTACATACTATATACTAAACAAGTTCCTACACAAAAAATAATTTGTTCAAAGAAGGAAGTATGTCCATGTATTACATTTAACCCATTACCTGCTGAGAAATAGAAGGGGGTGGTTATAGTAAAACGATATAGTTTACATACAAAAAACAATATACAAGACTAAGTTTTTTTTTGTACATTTTTGTGGTTGTCTTGTCTCGTCGAAAACTATTTTGAACTAATATTTTTTTTTACTGTTGCTCCCATTTTTGTTGTTATTGTGTTTTAAAAGCGGAGTAGATTAGAATAGTTTACAATTTAAAAAATTATAACTTTTTTTTGCTGTTTGGATTTAATTTGTAAGGAAGCTTTTTAGTAATTATGCAAATTTGTAAGAGATAGTTACATAAATTATGGTAAAGGTGGATACCAGATGATAAGTGGTTAGAATTAAGTGTGATACTTAAAGTTGTTTTAGCGTAATTTAAAAGTTTCTGTTTTGGGGAGGCTAATTCGTTAGGAGGTGATGTCCTAGCTAGCTCTGTGGAGAATTCATATGAAAGAAGATAAAATCTATTTTCAGTTACCATCAATGTGCAGCGCGTTTTTAAACTTGAAATTATTTTACCAAGAACAACGAACGTAACCTTGCTTAACTTGTTAATAGGCTTAAATTTTTTAAGAGTTTTTAATTTTTTTTAATGTTCCGTTTGTAAAATAATATTATCAAAATAGAATCTGGCAGTGAAATAAACTGCAAAAGATCAAGCCAATTTGAGTCTAAAAACAACCAAAATTTAGACTTTCATGTTTTTAGATGAATTACTTACTGCTGCGCGTATTTAAAGTAAAGGAAGCAGTTCAATTGGCTAAACAGTAATTTAAAATATTTTTCGAATCTTGATATAACCTTTATAAATTACACTCCAATTCCTTTGACCTTAACACAGTTCTCAATAATTTAGAAAATACCTCAAAACCCGATATTTTTATAATTCCATCGATTTTTTAATTTCATTATTTCTGATTGAAATAACATGACGCCAATTGTCTCAACCACAATAAATAAATATATAAATGTACATAAATTCGGCCACGTCCCAGTCTTCATTACATTATTTACCAAGAATAACCACATTTAATTTATTAAAATGTTTTCTGGGTGGATGCATATGCACATCAAAGTTAATAAATCAGTTGTCCCTTTTTATGTAATGACAAATTCATTAATTAATTAAAATATTTAAACCAATTTATTTTCGGTTAACCACAGAAATTATATTTACAATAAATAAAATTACCTTTTTACCATTGGAATCTCGTTTTGACTGTTAATCTTTAATGAATTCAAAATGTATCGGGGTTTTAACTCCTTTTTTCTTGATCTGACTACAGTTTAATCAATGCGCCATGTTAGTGACCTTTTAATATAGTCAAGACCTGAGTGAGCTAGAAATGGATATACACTACAAATTTAAACTCATTAAGGTTCATTTTTTATTAAAATACGATAGGAATATCCAAATTCCTCAAATTAAATTTTCGAAGTAACTTTTATGTTACAGATTTTTGTTCTATATACTGAAATTTTTAATTAAAATTTTTTTTCTACATTATTATAAAATTATTACAGAAAGTTTCGATTAATTAAAAATTATGATGAACTAAAAAAAAGATTCCATTAAATATGATAATGCTGAGCTTTTTTTATTTACTTTCGGCAGTAGAATGAAACAAGAATAGCAGTCAATTTATAAAAAAGTAAAATCGATTTCACATACCATTGATAGTTCATTTTATATTAGTAATTTACAGGTTTAACATGTAAAATGTCCTTTTTTAAGATTTTCCGGTAGCCAAAGACTTTCGCTTTGAACAAGGCAATATTCCAACATGCTACTCATAATATTATTGATTTTAACCTCCGTTGTGAGGCTATTATAAACGTATAGAATTCGTATTCTAAATTTTTCCCCATGTTTTTACTTAAATTAGAGCTGTCTCAACATCAAAAATGCCAAAATCTGCAGTAGTGGTCTTATTACGAGCTTAATGATACCTCTACGAATAGAATTTGTTGAATACACAAGCTGTAAAAATTTAAATTTAAATGGTTCAATTATTTCTTAGCTGCTAAGACCAAATATTGTATCTACTTTTTACTAAAATACAGTTAGAGACCACTCATTGTTATACTATAATATAGACCAATCACAGACCAATCCCAAGATATGTTAGGGAAAAATAATAATACTCAACTGAGTACAAAAAAAGGATATTTCATATCCATTCCAAAGGAGTCAGAAGTTAACTCGATCTCCTACAAAAGTCACTAGCCCCTTCTTGGAAGGTAACATTAAATTAGTGCAACAAAAGGAGCGAATCGTGCTGAAAAATAAGGAAAACCCGAAAAACGAACTGTTACAAGAGAACTGCAATCGTTCTTTAACTGAGAAAAAACCGTACAGTGAATTGTGCAAAGCCAAAAGTGCATTGGTCGATTCCACAAATACAAACAAGCAACTGAATTAAACAATTGCATGGATGCAGGCGCGAATAAAAGTTTTAGAAACGAAGTTAGTGCTCTTAAATTAAAGGAAGTCAATAACCAACACACTAATATAATAACAACCGCTGTGCAAGAGTACCATACAGATGAAGAAGAACTAGCTAAGGAAATGGAGTTTGTAAGAGTTATAAATCGTAGGAACAAAAGGAAACGAAATAATACCCCATCTCCGCCTCAGTTACAACTGAATGTTCCAATGGTTATCACAAAAAAGCCACAAAAAAAAGCTCAACCCCCACCAATAGTAATAAATGAAATCAAAGATTATGGTTTACTATATATGGAAAAATAAAAACAATAACTGCAACAGATCAGTTTGCATGCAAAGGTGATGAATGGAAACAACATCAAAATAAACTTGAAAGATAGTGAAAGTTACCAACAAATAACAAAAATGTTCAATGAAGAAAAGCAGTATTGGCACACAATGGATAAAAACCTTAATTTTACATGTAAAATAGAAAAAACAATTGATGGCTTAAAAGCGCCGGCATTTAAAGCTGTCGATGCATCAATTCAACAGAATAAAACACCTCTCAATATGATTGTGTTGACCTTCGATGCCGATGGGATAATCGAAAAAATATATCAAATTAAAGTTATTAATGCCAAGCCTAAGGACATACACATCGGAAAACATCACATACACATCGTACTACGAAAACATGGGCATTACAAATGCGTTCACTGTGGAGAAAATCATCCTGCAAACTATAGAGGATGCAGTGTTGCTATTGAATTGCAAAGCATCAAGTTTAAAAGAATGAATGAAAAAAATTCAAATTTAAGTAGAAAACCAACCATTCGAAAAAACAGGCGCGAAGTGGTACGTTGAAAAGTATCGGAAATTCCTCGGGAGGAAATGAGCAATTTGACTTACGCTGAAGTATTAAGGAGTAAAGTAAATCAAAGAGAAACTACCCAAAGTGAGGATATTAATCAAACTCTGAAATTGATATTAAGTAAACTTAATACGTTTGATGAGCGATTACACACACTTGAGTATAGGGCTAAGGGGGATATCCCTAAACAGAAAAATAGCCAATGATCTTAGAATTATATGCTGGAATGCCAATGGACTAATGCAATATCAACCAGAATTGCAGGTGGTCTTGGAAATAAAAAAAATCGACACATTTTTTATCACGGAAATTCACTTTACTGGACAATCAAATGTTAAATTTAAAAATTATCAAGTATATAAAACCATTCATCCAGAAAACACTTATAAAGGAGGTAGCGTTGTTATAATTAGAAATAATATCCATCATTACGAAGAAGTGAAATATGAAACAGTTGAAATACAAGCAACTGCTGTTAACATCAAAACGAAAAATAATTATGTTAGTGTTTACTGCCCTCCGAAATACGCACTAAAAAAAAAGTATCTCGAATTCATCAGTAAACTAGGAAAAAGATACATAATTGGAGGAGATTTTAATGCCAAAAATGTCAATTGGGGTTCTAGGCCAACAACGACTAAAGATAAAGAAGTGCTTAAAACTGTCAAAAAATGCGGTAGTGAAATCTTGTCAACTAAAAAACCAACCTACTGACCTACATATCAAAATAAAATACCAGACTTAATTGATTTCTTTATAATCAAAAATATATCAATGAACTATATACAAGTAGACGAAAGTCGAGACCTAAACTCAGACCATGCTCCTATTCTTTTGACATTAAGCGAAAAAATTATTCAAAAAGAACGAAATCCAAGCCTAATAAATAAATATACTTATTGGGAATGCTTTAGGCAGTCCTTAGAAGAAAAAATTAATCTAAACGTTCCAAAAGAGAGGAGCCAATAGAAAGCGAAGTCCAAAAATATGTAAATAATATACAACAATCAGCCTGGGAAAGTATTTCAAAAATTAAATATAAAATAAAAGGAAACAACTACCCTAAATAAATTAGAAAAAAGAAGAGCGAGAAGAATATAGCAGCAAACAAGAGCTCATCAATATAAAACTTAGTTAAACAGTTTAACTCGAGTTAATCAGCAACTGTCTAAAAAAATTACTAATGATAGCAGGACTGATTTTTCACTTTGGAAAGCAACCAAAAAAATTAAAAAACCAACAATGCAGAACCCTCCAATACGAATAGAAGGAGAAAAATGGGCTCGAAATAACGAAGATAACGTTTAATGTTTCGCGGAGTACCTCGAAAAAATATTGACCACATGATGATCAAACTTTAGAATCTCCAATAATAACGGTGGAATCTGAAAAAGAAAATAAAGAATTTCTATTGACTTCACCAAAAGAAGTCATGCATGAGCTAAAGTTCAATATGAATTCAAAAAAAGCTCCCGGTTATCATCTTATTACAGAAATTTTAAAAGAGGTACCAAGGAAGGCTCTATTTAAGCTTACTTATCTTGTCAATGCAGCAATTAGAACCAAATTTGTGCCCAGTTTGTAAATATAACATTTGCAGAAGTAATAATGATACCAAAACCTGGAAAACCACTATACGAAACTTCATCTTATAGACCAATTTTGGTTGCCAGTTATGTCTAAACTCTTTGAGAAACTACTGATTAGAAGGTTAAATCCAATAATCGAAAGGAATAACTTAATCCCAAATCATCAGTTTGGATTTCGTCGTCAACACTCAAAAATACAACAAGTACACAGAGTAATCAATGTAATTGAGAAAGCACTTGAAGAGAAAAATGTCTGCTCCACGATATTTATAGACGTGGCGCAAGCTTTTTACAATGTTTGGCATGAAGGACTTAATTATAAGTTAAGAAACCTCTTACCAATGCAATTCGCTAAAATCCTGGAATTATACTTGAAAGATAGATTCTTTAGAATTAAATTGAATGAAACTTATTCTGAATTAAAAGCAGGTGTGCCACAGGGCAGTGTATTAGGATCGATTTTTTATTTACTATACACGCATGTTTACTTGAATTAGAAAACAACACAGAAGCGACTTTTGCTGATGACACTGCGATCCTAGCTGTTAGAAAAAGCAACGAAGAATCAACACAAAAATTACAGTCAGCTATCTCCGAAGTACATAAATTTACTAACCGATGGCGAATTAAGCTAAATGAAACTAAATCAGTTGACATAAATTTTACCAACAAACGACTTGAACATATACCTGTTTTAATAGAAATAATACCGTATGCGAACACGGCTAACTATCTCGGCATGACCCTGGATGCTAAACTTAGATGGAAGGTCCACGTCAAAAAGAAAAATGAAGAACTAAAACTAAAATATAGAAAAATACATTAGCTGATAGGGGGCCACTCTTCTCTATCATCATACAACAAGCTGCTATTTTATAAGCAAATAACCAATATGAACTTATGGTATTGAACTTTGGGGTTGTACAAAACCGAACAACGTCAATATCATACAAAGATTTCAGAACAGAGTGCTAAGGAACATCGTTGATGCACCATTACAAATAGTGGCCTACATATTGATATTAAAGTGGATCCCACTTGAAATTTCAATTGAAATTTAAAAAAAAATGCAAGGAGATACAAATAAAGACTCCAGCAACTTGTGAATTTAGAGGTAATTTATCTGTTAACTGACACCAATATTATACGCAGACTGAAAAGAACCAAATCCTTTGAACTGGGTAAATTATTATAAAAAACAGCGGCTTACTGATTTAGATCCACAATAACGATGTAGTATAAACAACAACTTACCAGAAACTGTGAAACACCAATGAGTGGAGTCATAAATATATGTCTCTTAGTAAATTAAGTCAGAAATACATTGCTCATTAGCAAACTCAATTTATTTACAATAAAAATTAAAAAAAATTTAAAATTACAGTTGTCTCAAAATCAAAAAAGCATCTAATATTACAGTAAGATTATCACCTACGCTGTAAAATGGGTGGAGTATAATAAATTTATTATTATGTCTTTAAAGTTGCGGTTAAATTGATAAAACAAAACCACTTGAATCTACTGTTTATAATTTCAAGTCGTATGTTCCAACTACTCCTGGTTTGTTGTATCCACAAATCTGGATGTCCACGAAATGTTGATAGTAAATTCTTTGAATCTCGAAAAATACATCACATAGTATAGTTTTTTGTGTAACATGATACTTGTTTCATTGTCAGATTTTAATATGTTGTCCAAAGGCTTCTGACAATATCAATTATTGTAGAGTGAGTGAATTATTTTAAAATTCTTCTTCAAAAGGAAAAATTAAAAGCAGTAGCGGTATATTTCGGCCAA
This sequence comes from Tipula confusa, assembly GCA_963556175.1. Classification (NCBI taxonomy): domain Eukaryota; kingdom Metazoa; phylum Arthropoda; class Insecta; order Diptera; family Tipulidae; genus Tipula; species Tipula confusa. The sequence continues at coordinate 195,236,509 of OY744476.1, read as the reverse complement.
AAAGTAAACATTTGACAGCGTAAATTTTTTGCTGTATGCAAAAGTAACGAGCATTACTGATCTGAAAGGAAAGGTCCTAAGATCTTCCCACATATGAAAGTTCATGTTAGATATTTGATGAATTTAGAGAAAGATAAACGGTTTGTAGTAGTAATATTTTCTAATTTCAAGCTATGTGGAAGTGTGGGTAAGGTTAATCATAGAATATTGACCATATTATAAATCGGTAAGTTAATTTATCCTTTCAACATTTTACATAACACGAGGCAATGTTTTATTTTAAGTTGATCATTGTTATTAGTTCTGTACTCAATCGATTTCCATTAACATTTTCGATTACAAAACCTTTATTTTCTATAATTATTTATTTAAATTTTACAACTTATGTTAAATAAATTCCAATTCAAACATCATAAAATTTATGTTTGCCAAATAAATTGATTTACTATAATATTAAAATGTCTATTGATTTGTAAACATTTTTACATTTCGATTTACAACTTTGTGTGTAGTAAAAGGTAAAGTTTTTTTCACAATGGCAGACAATCAAAATGCAGGTAGTAATTCATGGTATAAATAATTTAAAAACTAAGAGGTACCTACCAACAAAACCAACAAAACCAATTTTTCCTATTTTTATTTTTTCAATTTTCAATTTTCCATGGATTATTTTCAATTCACACACTCCTAATATGTAAATTTTATTTAAATTATTCATTTTGGTTTTATTGAAATAAAATTTAATTAATTATTTCAATCAATACATTTCAGTTCATGCAGACATTTTTGTTATGCATTTTTTATGGGAGATTTTATTTTAAAGTACTGCCATCTAAAAAATTTACCAATAGAACATACAATTATGTTCATCGTTTGCTTTTACACTTTGATCGAGTAAGCATTAACTGAACAGTACCGGTAACAATGCAGCTGCTTAAATGAGGCTAAACAATAATATACGTACGGCCAATTGACCTTACTATTTATTACGATTATAATGATCTACATATCATCTACATATGTCTAAGTAATGTCATCAGGTTGTGTGAATGCGGCAACGAGTTGTTGGAATCACCGTTAATGCGATATCCATTTTGCTCATTGGTGTGCACTATACTCTATTATACCGGTCGCTGATAAATGTATAAGCTTTGCTTTGAATTTCATGAATATTCTCAAACCATTATAAAATTTATTACCATCGTACCATCAGAATCGGATGCGGATACATTTTTCAAATTACTTACCTTTATTTACTTCATTAGTCTTCCTGAAATGCACAATTGTCGAAAATGCTTAATTTTTTTTTTGTTTTTTTGGTGATGCCTAATTTAGCAGGGTGTCACATAAGTTTGCCGTTTTGGTTTTGTAATCCTATATAACAATAAAAATTTGTTGCTCCTTTGTCTACGTTTAATCTTTAATAATTATATAATGCTCATATGTATGAGTATGTGACACCTATAAATGAACCAAATTTGCTTGCAGCAAACCGTAAAATATGCTACTTAATTTAAGTTCAGTGTGCAAGCAGAAAGATCCTTTATAACAAAATTTGCAGACTGTTTACTTACATTTTTTAAAACACAGTGCTATGCCTAGAATAAAATTTAGAAATCAAGAAAAACACAAAATGACTTCTTTTTTTTTAATAAGGTACTTGGACAATTTTATTTTAATCTTTATATAAATAAAAATAAACGGTTTTACTAAATTAGTGTCCAAACAATTATCTAAAAATCATTGGTGCCAAAGTTTTCTATTCCGAGTCAGCTTATTGTAATGTTCGTCAAGAAACCTTCGTCGTTTACAATGTCTTTATTACCTACCAAATGCTGAATATTATTGTCTTTGTAGTCGTTACACCATTCTTGCAGGATTACGAAAAATGGTGACTTTAAAGCAGCAGATTAAAAAACATAACCATTCACCGTGAATGTGTTGTTCTCCATTTCACTTTGTTCATTAATTCCATCAATCTGCTCTTACACTGCAGATAATTAGAGCTGATATTCATTTGTTAAATTTTAAGTAGTTTCGCTTCCCAAATCAGGTTCGATTTGTTAAAATGTACAGGATCTATAAAAAAAAGGATAAGTTTAAACATAATTTTAACATAATTTTTTATTCTCCCAAATTTAGTCTACTGTTAAATATTATACCGCTGACAATTTTAACCAAGCAAGATTAATTATTAAGGCCCTATTCAAATAAATATGTGGCTGGTAACCAAAAACTAACAACTCTATTTTAATCTTTGTGCCAAGAAAATAAGTGCACCATTATTGTTTTGTGTCAAAACATATATCAGCAACATATTTGCACTTTATTTCAGCAAGCATCAATTTTTATTTGCTATAGATACCGGTGTAAGCAGTTCTTTATACTATCCAAGGTTTCAGCATTTTTGTAATACTATTTTTAACGGCCGCGCTTGATTTTTAAATTTAAAGTAGACCACAGCAAAGAGAACAATTAATAAAGCAATAGTTGAATAGATAATAGTGCAATGATGCACATCGGGTTAGTTCTTCCGAGTGTTGTATGTTTTCCACTTATAAATGGATTTTTTACTCTAAATCTGTGACTTAAAATAGTTTAAAGCAGCATATCGGTTGCTCTTTTACATTACTTATTTGTAGTGTTGTCACATTTGATTTATTATCTACTCTCATTTTAGGTTAAATGCAGTTGAATAGGATTTTACTTCATTTGTTTTGTGTGTGACTGCCGATCCTACGAAGGAACTTCATTTTAATAAACAATGTAAACGTAATAGTGTCAGTTCCAGAAGGTGTTTTGGCTTTTTGTGGTTAATTTGTTATCCAATCTAACACAGCCATAGGCCCAGTCCAACAGTAAAAGTTTTGTTTTCGTTGTTACAATCCAAGGCTGGTTTCACTTTACCCAGTAGTTTTAAGTAGTAGGCTGCATTTAACTCCATTCTTGGCAGAGAGATAGTCTGATGTAAGGGTGCTACCTTTGTTTTAGAAATAATGGTACGCGTTGCGTTTATAGTTTAAGCATAAACTATTGCAGTGTATATCTGTTTTGATGCTTCGCAAAACCTATGTAGTTCCTTGGGTTAAAGTTGAACTTTAATTTTATTCCTTGGGTTGAAGATACCTGGTTGAACTTTAACATCAATTTCGAAAGCCCAAAGATGTTGAAGAAGGATTTTTGGTGTAATAATTCCTAGAACTAACCATCTTAATAGATCAAATCGTTGATGTTCTGATAAAATATTATGTTTGGTAGTTTTACACTCTATTGTCTCTACTTTCTACACTCTACTGTCATCTCTATTTAACATCAGCTAATAAATTTCAATGTAATCCTACGGTTTTAATAAATTAAAATTTCCTCCAAATATGAGCTGTTTATGAACAGTTCCTGCTCTCGTCAAAAGATTGTCCACATATATAGGGTTTCCCAATAAGAAGTTTCATTTTGAATAGCCGGCTATTTGGGCAGCTGTCATTTTTGAAGCTGTCATCTTTTGACATTTGACAAGTAAAAATTACGCTATTACTAAAAATGGTACGATACACAAGAACGCATTGAAATTGTTAAAATTTACTACAAAAATGGTAAAATTTTGCAATTACAGTTCGCAAAACTAAAGCACTTTTTGGTCATCGTAAAGCACCTTCTCGACCAGTAATAGTGAAACTGATTGAAAAATTTGAGCTGTTGCGACAAGCTAGTGATGTGAATAATCGAAACCGTGTGCGTCGCTCAAAAACAACTGAGAATATTGCTGCTGTAGCCCGTAGTGTGAAATAAAACCCAGGTTTGTTGATTCCTCGTCGATCTTTGGAATTAGATATTACACAAACGATATTACAGCGTATTTCGAAAAGGAACTTAGGTCTTCAGGCTTTTAAAGTTCCGTTAATACTAGAACTCAAGGTCGAACACCATAAACGTCGTATCTTCTCTGATTGGGTTCTCCAAATGCATCAAAATGATCCGGATTTTCATCGAAATATCATCTTCAGTGATGAGGTTCATTTTCACCTCGGAGGCTACGTTAATGAGCAGAATCGTCACATTTGGGGCTCAGAAATCAAAGAATGATTGTTGAAAAGCCTCTCCATGCGCGGTGTGATCTGGTGGCGTGATTGGACCTTACTTTTTCGAAAATGAGGCTGGTGCAACCGTTACAGTGAATGGATTGCGCTACCGAGATATGATTACTGATTTTATGTGTCTGGAATTGGAAAATGTTAATACATACATTAAAAACTCTATTTAACTTCTACAAAAGTATTCCAAATCAATATCCTTTGCAGCTTTAGCGATCAATAAAATTATTTTTAACATCGGATTTTGAAAATCACACAAATTATTCTCGTAAAACTACTCAATGTACTACTAAACAATTTACAGTAAATTTGACAGCTCATGTTGCTTTAGAAACATGACAACATAACAAAACTCCCATATCTGTCGGCCGGTTTCTCGACTACCCAGCATACAATTGAATCTAGTATTTCACACTTCAAACCGTTCCACAGCTTTTTTCCCTATCGTATAAATTAATTCAAATCCTCAATGTTTGGCATTGTAGTCACTTTATGCAAAGAACTTTCATTGAGTTGAATAAGTCAAGCTTATATATACAAATAGCGCAAATTTAAGGCAAATAATTTCCGCGAATTACAGTTGTTCAAGGTATTAAATAATTTTTAGGTTGAAAGAGTTATTCGGGAGATATTCTAACACAGTTTAATGAAAAATGTAATAAATCTGATAGTCTTGAGATAAAAAAAAGATTTTTAGTGTTTTTCAAGTGGTTTAGTGAATAATCGAAATTATAACCCTTTTCTAAGTACTGTTTATGTTCACCGATAACGTCACTAGCCACAGATTTAGCTGGATTACTTCATGTATAATATGATTACAATCTAACCGTTGCCATAATCTAGTTAAAATAAAACGTATTCCATTTAATTTTTGATACTATAACGTCAATGGTCACTATAATCTAGACACCTAACCATTAATTTCCTAATCGATGTTCAATAACAAAGCTCCTCAATATCATTTTAACCTCCACTTTAATATATCCTTTATAACATAAAATACTAGTAACCCAAAAATAACAAACCTTAAATGCGACAATCATATACCCATAGACGTCACAAATAACTTTTAAACTAAAATACTATATTACATGATGTTGAAAGGCTGTTATGTTTTCCATCGTCAAGACTCTATAACCATATTATATATAAATTTAGAGGCGACACTTGGAGTGAACACAATTTCCACATTTTAAGGCTATCATTTTCATTGTGAGATAAATTTTAAAATCAAAACCGTACTTAATGTTTCCAACACACATTCCCCCCCGCCGCCCGCACATGTTCGAAAAGCAAAAATAAATTATCACCCATCATTCTCATCGTGGTAAACAATTTATACGCTTTTACTATGGAACAACAAAAATGAAAGGAAAATTTTCAAGAATGTAAAATCATAAATTTTGTCCCATGGCTTATCGATTTAAATTTTATTTTTATTTTAGCACTTTAAAAAATTGATATTTAATACTCATAGAAGAAAGATGTTGGTTACAAATAGGATTAAAGTTTTTGAACCGAGTTAAATTTAGCATTAGTGGGTAATATTTCATTGATATATTTTGTTGTAGGTTGAAAAACCATCTGTTTTGGAGAAGATTTTGTCACTCCTTTTGCGCGAGCCAATGGTTTTATGGAATGACAGAATTGCTGGGTGTTTTTGTTTTCTGATGATTTTAACTTATAATAGATCCCAATTAAATTATTTTTGCACGAAAAGGCCATTGGTGGCCCATATCGTGACTCGATCCATTAAATGTAAACCCGATGATGTTTTTATTATTTTTCTAGACAACCAGAAAAATCAAAGTGGCTTTCTATTTAGAAAAACAATTTACTGCCATTTTACATAGACGTACATATTTTAAGGGGACAATGCAAAGCAATTTTTTGAAAACGCAAAAACTCATTCAAAATTGGTTGGCTTAGACACAAACACTAAATAAAATTTTAGATCAATCTTAGAAGACAGAAATAATTTTTTAAACTGAGCGAGTCTAAAGCTAAGGCTCTTTGTTTCGATACACCAAGTGATAGTATATCAGGTTTGAAAGGTAATCATACCCCATGAGTACAAAAGTTCTGCAGTTAATGGTCTTCACAAAGGATTTTTTTTTTCAATTAAAAATTTAAAACGAATCCACCCTAGCTCAGTCTCTTGCGTGATTAGTGCTCCTTGATTCCCTTGCATTATTTGTTTTATTTAAGTATATGAGAGAATTAATCGTCCCGTAAACAATTATTTAAAAGGCGACGCTGATGATACTCGGTACTATCAAGACTTCTATATTTCCATTGAGAAAATAATGATCACCGTAGTTCTATACGAAAGGATTCCAGCCATCTGGCAACGGAAACTGTACTTTCATATATGCCACATATATGCCCGCATTGTAATGTGGAATCTATTAAAGATAACAGCAACAATTGTGGGCCTCTACTCCAATGTTGCCATCTCCCGTTAAACGAAAATGATCGTATGCTCATAATGTTTCACTGTCTATAGTTTTGGTTTACAATTGGTATAAATTTTTAATTCCATGACAGAGTGAGTACGTCCAAGTGTTAAATTTGACATGCCGATTTCGTTTATAAGTTAAAAATAGAACTTCCGAGAAGGTTTTATGCAATAATAAAAAATGCCTTCCCTAATCAAACATTTTGGAAAAGAAAACTATAGTGGAACCACTGGTTTAAATGAACTCTATGAAGGGATGCCACAAGGTGGTGTACTGGAACCAACTAAAACAAAACAAGTCTGAACATAGGGCATTTAATTATGGAGGTTCGGATGCCATTCAGACTTAATATAATGAGAACGAATGCAATCAAAAATTTACGAACATTAATAAATGCAATATGGTATGTACAAAAAATCCATATATGTGACATCAAAATAGTAGTAAATATAATAAAATAATACAGCAAAAAATATCAGCTAAAATAAGAGCAACATCCTAATGCATTAGACCCATATCTATAGCTAACTAAATTTAGAAAAGAACTAGATAGCTACCATGCTAGACAACGAGTATTATAAGGACCTTGTAACGTTCATCGAAAAATTCAAAAATAAAGCCAAAGAGACATAAGTTTCAGCATAATTGTTTTTGAAACTAGATAAATCGAGCAATAATAAAAGCAATCAAAGAAATATGACAAAACTTTTAGTTTTTGAAAAGCCCATAAACCATAAACCGTTTAAAGCAAAATAAAGTTGTCTCAACACAAAAATCTGGGTTTTTATGCTATGTTTAACAAAACAAAACGCAAACCATAAAAATGCTCTACCAGAAGCATAAACCATTTAAATATTAAAGGGAAAAGCACTTATCTTATTTGCTACATCGCATAAATCTTAGATGTTATCCATGTTATATTTGTGTAGGTTTCGTGTGTTATATATTTTTATAATTAAAGTAATACATAAAATTGCTATCATTGCCATCTTGTACGACATTTACGAATATTTTATGCTAAATGTATCTTGCTATCACCAAAACATCGCCAACGATGAGAATGCGATTATCGCGAGAGAGACAGTAGTATGAAAATGTATTGTGGACCATTTTTTTTGTATCTCGTTTTTTTATAAAACTGAATACATATTTATCTTCATAAATATGTAAAAAGCTTTTTTATGCTTTAACTTTGGGTGTGAGATATATTCTCTTGGGTTTTTCTCTGAACGAAATTTATCCGACCAAATAGTACAGTGGGTGAAAATAGTATATTGTTATGGTTGTTATATAAAATTCACAAATCAACTAAATGAGCAACACATTGATTATGAGAAACTTAAAGACATAAACAAAGTACCTGACCAAACTAAATATCTCGCCAATATCAACAAATCAACATTTACCACTTAGTTTTACATAACTGACCTAAATCATCGATTCGATACGAATTTGTTACTGTGATGAAAATTTTACACAATTTTCAACCCTTATATACGATATAGAATCGAATCGTATCACTATACACAAAACGAGGAAAATAAAAGAAAATTAAATTGCAGAACGTGATGAATGGACACTTTTGTATTAACTCGTTATTTTTGTGTGTCAAACGTGCTCGTCTTTGGCATATGTTTGCTCTGACGTAAATAACCCAAATACGAGCAAACAATAAAATTATAAAGGGGGGATTTTAATCCAATAACGCCAAATGAAAGCAATGATACTCATTTAATAAAAAACTTTGTCTTTAAGCAAGAACATTTCAACTTAGTTGTTTCTTCTGTATCTTTATTTTGTTTTTTAATAGTTGACTAATTTGACAACACGTTCCAAAAATATATATCCTTTGATTTGGCATTTTTGCCAGTTTAAAATAACTTTGAAATAAGTTATTAGTGAACAAGAAATATTTAAAATTTAGTTGCTTATACCAATGTACCAAAGTATATTTAACAAACTAAACAAACAATAACAAAAGTCGGCCAATCAATATTACATAAATCAACATTGAAACAAATTATTGGAGCCAACAATAAAAAAGATAGTTGGATATAAATTGAATTTTACGACTCGAAATACATCAAGGAAATAACCAAACCAACCAAAACATAACAAATTTATTTAAAGAGACAAACATCAGTTATGTTGTTATTTCACAATATCTAAAATGTTGTTTGTGTTTCACTGCAGCCATTATTGACAATTGAACAAAACATTCCTATTTTATCATTGTGGTTGCACTTTTTATAGCACTGACCATTGTGTACACATTTTGTTTTTAATGGATTTTCCAAACTTCATAGAAGTATACCGATTATGTAGTATTGAATTTTTTGCACACTGTAAACGATTTTTTCGGCTGTTGCTTGCAAATAATAAAATTGATGGTTATCGTAATATACAATTTCTACATCAACTATTAACAATCTTCTTACAAGAACTATAGTGCTGTAGCGTTAGTTAAAAAAAAATTTTCGCAAAAAAAAAAAAATATCGGAATAGTAAATATTGGGTGTACTGCAGTTTCACAAAAAATGTTAATCCAATTTTTCCAATTCTTTTAAAATTACACAAAATAAATTTCTAACGATTTTGCTGCTAGTTAACATTTTTAATACATTCTTATTTGTTAAACAAGTTAAGATAATATAAAAACATGACAATATCTGAATAAATTTATCTGGTATCGTGATTTTTTATTTTATCTTAAAAAATAAAAACACATTTTTTATTTGGATAAATATGCACTTAAGACAAAGATACATAATTTTCATTACCAAAATTTTAAATCGGAATGATCACAAATAGCAAAATAGGTCAAAAAGGTCAAGAGTCAAGATAGTCAAGATATTCAAGATAGTCAAGATAGTCAAGATAGTCAAGATAGTCAAGATAGTCAAGATAGTCAAGATAGTCAAGATAGTCAAGATAGTCAAGATAGTCAAGATAGTCAAGATAGTCAAGATAGTCAAGATAGTCAAGATAGTCAAGATAGTCAAGATAGTCAAGATAGTCAAGATAGTCAAGATAGTCAAGATAGTCAAGATAGTCAAGATAGTCAAGATAGTCAAGATAGTCAAGATAGTCAAGATAGTCAAGATGGTCAAGATAGTCAAGATAGTCAAGATAGTCAAGATAGTCAAGATAGTCAAGATAGTCAAGATAGTCAAGATAGTCAAGATAGTCAAGATAGTCAAGATAGTCAAGATAGTCAAGATAGTCAAGATAGTCAAGATAGTCAAGATAGTCAAGATAGTCAAGATAGTCAAGATAGTCAAGATAGTCAAGATAGTCAAGATAGTCAAGATAGTCAAGATAGTCAAGATTGTCAAGATAGTCAAGATAGTTAAGATAGTCAAGATAGTCAAGATAGTCAAGATAATCAAGATAGTCAAGATAGTCAAGATAGTCAAGATAGTCAAGATAGTCAAGATAGTCAAGATAGTCAAGATAGTCAAGATAGTCAAGATAGTCAAGATAGTCAAGATAGTCAAGATAGTCAAGATAGTCAAGATAGTCAAGATAGTCAAGATAGTCAAGTTAGTCAAGAAAGTTAAGATAGTCAAGATAGTAAAGATTGTCAAGATAGTCAAGATAATCAAGATAGTCAAGATAGTCAAGATAGTCAAGATAGTCAAGATAGTCAAGATAGTCAAGATAGTCAAGATAATCAAGATAGTCAAGATAGTCAAGATAGTCAAGATAGTCAAGATAGTCAAGATAGTCAAGATAGTCAAGATAGTCAAGATAGTCAAGATAGTCAAGATATTCAAGATAGTCAAGATATTCAAGATAGTCAAGATAGTCAAGATAGTCAAGATAGTCAAGATAGTCAAGATAGTCAAGATAGTCAAGATAGTCAAGATAGTCAAGATAGTCAAGATAGTCAAGATAGTCAAGATAGTCAAGATAGTGTCAATATAGCACTACAAGGGCGTGGTAAACTTCGAAATATCTACAAAAAAGAAAAATATTACCAATTTCCGAAAAAAGTTCTACAGAAGCTCAAATTGTGAATTTGAAGCTGAATTAAGAATGATGAGATTACCCATGATTCAAACTGTCCATCAGTTGAATGAAATAATAATATAGATGTTTCTAAATAGAAGAGGATAGTTTAATTGCTGTGTACCGAACATGCAACACAAGGCTTCGATTCACATGCACTTGAATTAGCTAATATTCTTTGCGTGTACAACAAGACATTTATATTTACTTCCTAATTATCATAAAATATTAACAACTTTGAATTATTTCTCGTATAATAAATTAACTTGGTAAATCTTTAAAAAAAAAACTTTTCAAAACATTATTTTCCATTAATCATATCTTAGGACGATTCTCAAGATGTTTAAACAATTTTAAAATTTCTTTCAACAACCAAAATTTATTTGTTAGTCTTTCGTAAATTAATTATAACTGAACAAAAAGTAAATTAATTTTTAATAATTGTTCTAATATTAAAAACAATATATTTTAATTTTTCAAATTGGTTGTACAGTAAAAGTTTGGTTCTTCAATGTTTGTTGTTTTTTTTTTTTTTTTGTTTTTACAAGCTTTAAAGATTTTTTTTTCCAGAATTAGTAATTAATCAAAATGTTTAAACCAAAATCAAAATGTTCACAGAGTTAGAATCCGTTGTATGGCAAAACTATTTAGATGTCTTTTTAATTAATGCCTTTCGCGTAAAAGCGAGGAAATATTTGCCATTACCTGATTTCCTATAATATACAAAACATCCAAAAACTATTTTCTTATACTGCCAGACTAACCAGTTTCTGTATAAACTTACCCATATATAATAATACAATTTAATAATTTCGATGAAACAATAATATTGACTCAATATTGATACTCAATATAGATATCTGCATATATTGAATTTATGCAAAATAGACAAAAAAAATTTCTAGAAATGAAAACAAAATGAAAATACAAATAGATTTCATTTGTTTTTGTATGAAAATTTTACATATTTCTGTTGAGTATGTCGAGCGAAACAAATAACAAATGGGAATTTGTTTTATATATATATATATATATATATATATATATATATATATATATATATATATATATATATATATATATATATATTTATATATATATATATATATATATATATATATATATATATATATATATATATATATATATATATATATATATATATATATATATATATATATATATATATATATATATATATATATATATATATATATATATATATATATATATACATATCAACATATCAACCTATTCAATAATAACAATAACAATGAAACAACATTTCCAAGTCAGATAACAATATTCATGAAATGTAAAAATATCACATGTTGAGTGATATTCATATAAATGGTAGACATATAAACATAATATAATTATGGAAAATTGAATTGCGTTATCTAATGTACGACAAGTACAACTTCTTGACATATTTTATTGATATTATATCGAATTTGACGTAGGGAAATCGGTAGAATTCTTAGAAATTCATAAAAATTCATATAAAGGTAAAAATAATTATGCCAAATATTTTCTTCGTCTGAATCTGAAGTTTTCTAAAGCTCGATTTTATAAGTTTTAAGGATTTCAAAGTGCTGATATTATTTACGTACATTGTAATGCATCAAGGGTTATTGTAAAAATCGTTAACATGATTGCCTCCATGTTTTGAAATAACCTTTACTTGCTGGATTTCTAGACATAAAATAATGCATGCATTTCTTAATACTTGTGAGTAACTATTTTTTTACTGACAATAGAACTACAATATAACAGATCCCTTTAAATAAAAAGTAATTAGAAGCAATTTTAAAAAGTATTCACACGATTCTTGAAAATACCATAACAATTTTGAGCTTGTTTGATTATTGTTTACTTTTTAAAACTCGAATGACAGATTCACTAGAATACCACCTGCTTCAAAACCATGAAAGACAATTTCACATTAGTACGGTTTTCCGCAGCAAGATTCGTATACGCGAATCTCGACTTTTCCTGACATTTTACGTGTATACTGACGTTTTAGCAAAGGTGGCAGCTGTATTAAATAATATTGGGTAAGCCTCATACCAACGAGTGAATCTATCACAATAGATAAATTAATATGTATATGTATATGTTGAAATATAGTTTCAGGAATTTTAATTTTACCATGGTATATATCGTATTATTTTTGCATTTTGACATGATAAATAATTTGTTGCCCATCTTTTCACATTTTAATACAATTTTGGACAAAAATATCGCAGGATAGTAGTTTTCGCGAAACGCAATATCCTGGATGTGGTAGAGAAGCATGCATATACGATGATTAGCAGTACAAATTTCGTAACATAATTTGTTATTAGCGAATTAAACAAATTCAAGTTTACCCTTGGTGCTTGTTGACATCTGAAATTTGCTTTATATTTGCGAGTCGTAAATTGGTATGAATAATATTTAAATGCAAGTTTGCAGTGGACTGCGCATTTGGTAAATTTAAACAAATGATCTAAAACAAGTAAGCTTTTCTCGTGGCCTGAAGAAAGCAATATTGCTTTCATCGCAATGCTTAGTTCTTAGAAATGTGAAAACCTTTCAGAAAACAGGACAAGACCAATGTATACGTTGCGTTATATTTGAATACCAGAGTTTGCTTTTTCCGCCATTTTTGAGAATCTTAAACAATAGTGGACCTCTAAGTGTCAGTAAAACAATGTGCTAATTAGCTCTGCCATAAATACAAACATAAATCTATCAGCAAAATAAAGAAATGTTACCTATAAATCAACAACTGCAATGAGTTGACCAACATCGTTAATCATGTATAATGTTATCGTTTTGGAGGTATCAATATGTATTTGTATTTCAAATTTTGAATAGTATTAAAATTTCGACTCTCAATTGCTAGTTCCCTGATCAAACTCGCGATCACTGATTATTGTCATCTCTGATCAAAATCGAGTGATGATGAATCTCATTTATATCTTTGCACACTGTGATTTAAACTCAGTGCGCTTAATTTACCAGTCATTGGTCACATAACGATGGTATTATATATTACTTACTTAGCACCCCGCGGCCCTTATATTTTTTGCTAGTTCATTTCTAAGAACATACAATAAATCTGCCTGGGTTTTGCAATCCTAGTATTATAACAAAACAAAGTGACTGATACAGATTAGATTAGGTCACGTGAGATTTTTTGATAATTATACACGGTGCGGATATAACCATATAAACCTCTTAATTTTTTTAAATGAAATCGTAGCTGCTATCAACAAAAAAGTACGGCAATTCTTTAATGTGAACAGTAATACGTCACAAAAAGTCATGAGGTGAATAACTTCGGTAGAAATAGTCGATACTATATAGTAACTTTTTATATATAATAGTACCCATCAAAATTTAGCTTGATCGATTATAGGTAAATTGTACAATAAATAGATTTTAGATTAATAAGGCAAACAGCGCTATTTATCGTTATCGCGGAAACTCCTTTGTATCCAACATTGAATCGTATTATTAGAAGCGATGGTTTGCGGTCCGTAAGATGAGGCATAATATAAATACGCATAGTACTATCATCATAAGAAAAAAACAGTTTACCCGTTGACGTTCTAGATGTCGGGTTGATAGAATACGTCCTCATTTAGTATAAATATATGATTTTTAGGCGAATATACATATAAAAAATATTTTGATTATTTTAAGGCGATACCAGTAGCGACAACTAGCACGTCAATGAGCTAACATACCATGGTAGTACTATGTGTATTTACATTATGGATGAGGACAATCCTACAGCACAGCACCATGAACGAAAGAAGTGTGTAAATCTTTTTATCAATGTAAATAGTTGTTATAAAAGGTTCTAAGCAACAAGTATTTAAATCTGTTGAAACAAGGTCAACTATACTTATGCTTGATTTAAATTAAATGCCGAACATTCAGACACTCAACAGGATCTTTATACGGGAATTTCTCATTATTTTCGTTTACAGAGAGAGTGGAGATCAAGAAAAACTGGAAATGGAAGATACTCTCTCACATGTATGCGATCTTCGTACTGTAGATGGAGTAACTCATAAGATATTCAAGGAAGCTGAAAAATCATTGAATTTATTGGAGAACTGGATTGAAACATTGGATGAAGCCAGCCTTTTTCATGTGCCATCTCAGTTAAGAATGCTTATGGCTGTTATCTTAATTTTTGGAAAGGCATCAGACCCCAAAAGTTTATCTAAAAAGTACTGAGACTTTATAATGCATGACTTTACATACTGATTCACAAAGAGGTGATCGCTGTGCAATTAACACTAAGAGATTTAGAAAATAATCGAATGTAATTACTACCAACGAACATGTGCTGCACCTACTTACTATACTTCTAAATTAAAAGCAAAACAATGATTTTATCATAATATAAATACACATAGTACTACCATGGTATGTTAGGCCATTGACATGCTAGATGTCGCTACTGGTACCGTTTTAAAATAATCAAAACATTTGTATATGTATAATCGCCTAAATGTCATATATTTATTCTAAATGTTTACGATATTCTATCGACACGACACCTGGAACTTCAATGGGTAAACTATTTTTTTCTTATGATGGTAGTACTATGTGTATTTATATTATGTGTTGATGCTACGTTAGATTCGGGTTATTAGCGAAACTGATTATATGAGATGAAATTTCCAAGTGTACTGCTAATTTTTTTAATATAATTTAACAACCAAAAACTTTGAAATTCTTAGCAGAGGTGATCTTTTTCTTGCAATTTGAAAAGTTTTTGATGAAAACGAGGCGATTTTGCTTATTACATTTGAACTTTAACTTAATCATTAAAAAGTAAAAACCCAAAATTTACAAAATATTTGCTTGGAAATTTACTTGTTGCATGTAAAATTATAAATTTAGTTAATGTAACTGTCATTTTTACATTTGTTATCGCGGGTAATGTAAAACGTGTCACCAAAAAATTCAACCGACCACTACCCACAGTTTTACAACTCCACTATAAAATCGTTTGTTTAAAATTAAAAAATGTTAAAATCGACAACTGCTTTAAAACTTACAGGGTAAATTAGGTAAACTAATCGATTTTCAATCACTCATCGTAACGTATTTTTACATTGTACCACTGTAAACATATAAATAAAAAGTAGAAACGATAAATGCTGAACACACACGCATCCTAGCGCGTATTCATTAATCGAACCAATAAACAGTGATTTATAGATACATTTTTACTACGATTAGTATATAAATTTGCTATTAGCGTGCTGTAATATATTGCTTTGATATATTGTTTATTGTTGATTTCAGTTCTTATTTTAAAGAATTTATGTTATGTTAAAAAATATTGTTTCAAAAGATTTTTAAAACTAATAGATCGGCAGATTTTCACATGACAAATTTTAAAACTTAAACATGCATTATTAAAGCATAAAACCACTAGTCATAAAACGAGTTACCATTTTTCTAGTACCGTAAAATCCAAAATTAAAACGAAAGATAACCAATATTTAAAATTTACAAATGTATCTCAACATAAAACATTGTGTAGATTATATTATTATGGTGAAATATAAAAAATTTAACACAGATTCAATTTATCACACAAAACACTATTTTCCCCATAAAATTTTCATTTAACAAATTTTCATACAAAAATGAAGAAATCACAAACCAAATTTATGTAACAAATTAATTACCAAAATCGTTATGGCGTCAAAACTTAACATACTCCACTTATCGCACTTATTAACTGACTGAAGAAGTGCATAAAGAGAAGCAACGAAAATAACGAACGAACAACCAAGTATTTGTAACGGTTTCTAACGATAACATCGATATTTTTAAGGAGAACCAACTAAAAATTTAGGATATATTGATTTGTGTATTTGCGCAGTATTTGGAAAAATTTCTTTCGTACAGGAATTTTCTGTATTAATATTTTGAACCGTTCACACGCATGGAGAAATTGTTTGTAACGAAATATTACTCCAATAACGAACAACTCATTACTACTTCCATCAACAGACATTCGCATATATTCTTTTTTATGCCGAAAGACATTTTGAAATTAGATGATATTTATTTCGTAATTACTCATGCAAGGCAACATAATAAGTGTGCAATATTGAAAAGTTAAAAGATCTCTGATTCCAATTTTTTTTAATCTGTTTCGAATTTCCAATATTTTTATTCGTAAGCTGATGTAGCTCAAATTCAGTTTAAATTTAAAAAAGATCTTAGTTTTTAATTTTTATTTTAAAATCACTGCTAGAAAGTAGAATTTTAGAATTTTGTAAAAATTACATGCATCTAAAATTCCATAGATATAAATAGAATACCTTTTACTGTATCCCATAACAACTTATCCCTACCAAAATAATTTTGTAGATTTTATTAATGGTTAAATAACTTTGCCTTTTGATTTGAACGATTTATTGACAACAACACAATATATAAGTCAATTTACTGAGAATAAACTGATCTTACCCGAACCGATACATAAGGAATTGCCATCTGTACTCAGACTCCAAAATATATGATCATTTAAAATAAACGAACAGTTAAAAATATCTCTTTTACATATAAATGAATACAATTTTCCTAAAATAGGTAGATATCCTAAGCTAATTTAAAAAATTTACCGTTTCAAATTGTCTTATAAACCGATTGGTCTACCTTGTTAGTGAATTCAAAATTAAGACTTTTTTATTTCGATACAAACTCATGTTCAACAGGTATACGAAAAAATGTAATCAAATATAACCTTCAAATTAACGCAAGTTAACACCAACTGTGTTTCCATGATACTGCTTTACCTCAGTAAAACCTGTTTTATTTAAATGATAATTTTCCTTTGATTAAATTACATTTTGAAAACCCACATACAGTATCGGTAATTCAGTAATAAACATTAAAGCGTATTTCATGAGAAAAATCATCTTTGAAATGATGGAATTTCCATTTATATTATATAATGAGGACGGAAATTTTTCTTAAAATCACTTAACATGTCATAAAAATTTGAAAGACTATCCAAAAATGTTCATGCATTAAATCAGTTTTCCGAGAATAATTTTAAAAATTTCAACAATTTCCCTCGAAATTTAAGCATTTAATTTAGTTCAATTGTTATAGCTAAGAGAAATATTAATTGTGTCTGAAATTTTTTCATGTATACTTTCCACATATAAAAGATTAAAAAGTTTATAATTTTTTATTTGTTCGCAGACTCATTAATTTAACGGCAGGTATGTTCCAGTAATCCCAAAACAACAACAATCTACTGCAACTTTTAAAGCAACTTTTTTTTATATAAATTACCTTTCTGTTGGTAGGAACTATTAACCATTATTATAATTATACTAGTTCAATACGACGTCAACGTAAGTAAAATTACCGGTTATTTCGCCTCGAATTGACCAATAAATTACTCACCTTTCACAAATATTTCAAAAAAAATTTTAAGTACATTAAAATTTCACTCAATTGAATTTTAAATTTTGTTGATATGCCATTTTGATAGTCAATAATCATTTCCATTTCTTGGAAATCTAATCTTTTTGTAATCAATTAACTAATAACTAAAACATTGATTTTCTATGTTTTAAAAATAATAACATACTTGACAGCTGTCAAAATTTAATTTTTTGTAAAATAATAATAACAAATGAATAAGAACTGTTTAAATTAGTGTATTACTGTCCTTTTCCCTAAAAAAAACTTGTTGAAAGGAGAATTTTCCAATCGTTTTTGCGAAAAGGCTATATAAAAAGAAAAGAAAAAGCAACATATTATGAAAAGTAAAAGTGCTGAATCAAACATTTCGCTGAATAAACGTTGAGTTATCGATCGATGAGACATCTTTGAGGAATTTATTTAAGTGAATATTTGTACCGCCAAATTAAATTTTTAAGTAACACGTGTTTTGTTACAACTGTTACTGTATTAGGATTTTGACAATGGTCATTTAGCGATGGTTGAGATACCAAACCACGACATTGTCATCTCAATATACTTGTCTCGAATACAGAAATGTGATTTATCATTCGATAAATTAGGAATATTCAACTCAAAATCATATATATATGCCATAGATGAATATACCGAATTCGATATCGTTCACTAGAAAAATTAGTGTCAATATATGCTCAACACAGTCGAGAGTGCAAGCCGGCGTGGTATCAGCTGCCCCTACGAATCTGCCTTTTTGTGATGGAAAAGTAAAAATTCTTTTAAGTACAAGTGTTCATTTGGGAACGCAAGAAGGAATTTGGGTCAGACCTAGACTTTGCGAAAACTATGAATATCTGTCAACAGATGTGTATGGATGATGAAAATTTAGACAGTGAAATGCGGTAATGAACGATGAACTGAGTGCGGTTGGCAACGCCAAATCGTGTAGGTCTCGTTGCGAAAAGTCAATGCCGAATGAAGAATTCATTAAAATCATGCGCTCAGCTAATAAAAGACAAAAGGGCCTCCTACTGCTTACATTAAAAAACTTTTGAAAGAAACGATTACCGAATAGCGTATATTCTATAAGCGTATAATCATTTAGAAGGGTTGTTCATCCCGCTCGCTATCGATGATCGTGTCTTATAATGGTGAATTTTGTATGAGATAATAATGAAGCTTCGTTTGTAATATTGAACTGCTAGAGTCTCAGGTCACATTACCTCATCAATATTTTGCTCTGTTTGCAATAACGGGCATGTTAATATTCCTAATTTTAAATGCTGCGTTCAGTTCAACTGAGATGGCAGCTAGCTGCCGGAGTAGCAATATATAGAAATTCAAGCAGCATTCATACATTCACCTCTCATAAGGAAATAATCGTTTAGCAAACTACTTACGATATATACACAGCTGAAATGCATAGCTTCCCAATGGGAATAACATGCTTTTGGTAGTTGTATACATTTTGCCGAATAATGCTGTCGAATACATAATTAAGTTCACACTTTCCGGCTTTGCTTCATGTTTTGAAATAATTTCGATGTTTATGAGCGAGGATTTCAACATAAATTTGGCAGCTCCTCAAGCAGAACTATTTGTAAACTTTCCTCGAGAAGAATTTGACTTGCATATGAACTCAGATCGAAATATACTTACTACGAGATATTAGACGACCATTGATGTATAGGTTTTACTTCAAGTAATAATAATATTCGGGTTTTCTAGGTGATTTCCGAAGCGTTTCGGGCCATGTTACCATATCAAGGGTCGTTTCTCAAATGTCATCAGTCGTTTTGAAAACCCATCAATCAATGTCCATCTAGAACATAAATACATGACAACGGGTCTGAGCAACACCTTGTTCAAGCTTGTTGTCATTTACAAGGTATTGGGATCGGAAATTCCAGAAATTGTCACTTCTTTGTTTGCCTTCACCATTTGTGTCACAAACCTATGATCGACTATTTTATTTTTGACTGATTTTGAGACCAACAAACCTGAAATCGTATAAGCGAATCCAGTAGTTCTCTTACACCAAGAAGTTACTCTCAGTATAATTACACAGCTATCACCTGCATATGTCAGAACCTGGTTAGACTGCCGATGAAACATGTTGTCTCGAGGTGTTTCATTTTATGGAAGAAAAATTACAACATGAGATTCAAGAGAATCGGTGACAAAGCATCTCCTTTTGATGCACGACAGATAACTACAAAAACTTCCAATAGCTTGTTTCTACTTTGACATACAATTTTGACTGCATTTTTGGTTATTTTACATAAAAGCACATATTTTTTAGGTTTTCATTAAGCAGACCATAAGCTTATCGACAACTCTATTAAAGTAACCAATTACTGTTCTGATATCGTGAACCAGTATTGAACTCATCATGTCATTTAAATTGGTGTAAAATTAGACATTATCTTTGTATTCACTGACGTCACTGGGTGCATGAATACAAATTATTGACAGATTGGCCCGTGGCTTGCGGAAACGTAGCTTACATATATGGTTATCGAGTGCTTTGAAATCTAAAACGGCTCGATTTAGCTGCAACTTTTTAAGAAATCCAGCATCCAGGTTCTCGAGGGCACTACCCTTGAGAAGCAATGTATAGCTTTGCATAGATTGCAGAGACCAACATAGTTTCATCAAAAGCATCATGTCTTCTAAGCATATTCTAAACCTTATTTTTATAAACGGAACCGTGATCTTGTTGAATTTTGACCGTATCCCATTTCCCCTTTCAAATGTTTTTTGTAGAAGCGCAAGAATAGCCAGGCCTTTCAACCTTTATCAGTCCTCAAAAGATTAATTCTAGGTCAGTGGTTCGTGAATATTAAATTGTTACATCCGGCAATAATAATAATCCAAATAAGTATTTACATCTCCAAAGATTCCCACCCTGTAATGAACAAGCTGTTGTGACGTTTCAAAAATTGTTAGTACCACTACAATTTACGTAAACGCTGCAAAGCGCAATGTGAACACAGTGAACGTGATACAGAAATGACAAAAGCACAAATACAAGTAAACAAAACGATTAAAATGATGAACGATGTTACACGGCAATCATCGAATATTTTTCATACATTCGAACAAACCAAGCTGCAAAGAGGAGTTTAAAATTATCGGGATCGTTGTGGAAAAGCGGACATCATTAATTTTTTTGGTAAAGCTTTAACAAACTAAAATAATTAAGTTAATAAAAAGTGAAATAGTGCGGCAACTGAAAATAGTTGAAAGTTTTAAAGTTAGTGAAAATTTGACAAGTGGCGCAGTGATCAATTAAAAAATGTAAATGTAAAATTATTTTTTGATGTGCAATAAAAAAAATTTGTGATTGTATATAGTGCGTTGAAATTTTTGTTACAGATACTATTAACCGTTTTAAAATAACTGGTAAGCCATATAATTTATTTATTTTATGATTTTTTTAATGACTGTAAAATTAATATATGTACTAGAAGCCAAAGTTGGTCCTTACTGCGACCTACTTTAGAACTTTCATTTTATGAGTACAACATACGCTTTTTTGCACAAAATTTAGTGATTAGGCGGCTTATTCTCGAACTCCACTTCTATTAATATTTCTTAAAACGAATACAAGTATTCAATACTATCGACACTCATTACGTTGCCACGCCGGCGATGAACCTTTGGTGATAACCTTTAATTAAGACAACTTTTAAAACAACATTTTAAAGTTTAAATTTATCAAAACTATAAATTTTGAAATAAAGTTTTCAAGTCACAACCTCAAGGAATGAAAAAGAGTGAGCAATGAAAATCCAATAATCAAACCTCGTGAGTATCTTATAAAGACTACTTATACTGGTGTTGATTCAATAAGAGTAATACCGTGTAATTTAACCATTGCTTTAAAGTGGAGGTTATTATTCAACAAAAAAGTTTTAAGTGTTAACAGTGAAATGAAATCATAAGTAAAATTTTGAAACCTGGATTACGTTGCACTATTAATATTTTTATTCACCAATGAACTCTATTAAAAAACGTTATTCTTGTTTCCCCTTTTTTCTTACCGTAATACCAATTGATTTATTATTGCAAAAAGGAGTTGGAATATAAAATTTAAAAAGACGAAACGTGAGCATAATGGTAACGTGGTAATACATTTTGAGCTAAAATTTATATTTTATTTGACAAGGTAATGGGGAGCTTAATGGATATGGTAGACTGTGGATATGGATAGTATGGAAACTATGTTTAGTTTTATATCTCCCAATATAGAGAAAAAATTGATAAAAACGAACACTTGGGCACAGCTAACGGGAATATTAACGAAACATGGCAAAGGAGCATTCTTATAACTGAGTTCCTCAACAATCAGCATTAACGGCCAAAGTTGAATAGTTACTTCTTAGAGGTCTCGAATGTTTCACTAGAATCTGGAAACAAATCATTACACTGGTCAATCGATTGAAGCTGTATATGTATTTAACCTTGAAGAAATAACTTCCGTCGTTTGGTTTATTAATTTCAACGTGGTAAATTTATTGAATTTTTTGATATTTTATTTGGACTGAACAAGTTGTACCTAAAATGGAAACACATCTATTTGAAGTTGCAGAGAATACCTAACGTTTTGATATAGTCATTGTTATCAAACTGCAATCAGTTATTCACAATGTTCTTATGGTACATAATAAATGATAGTGAAGTAATTGGCATAAATTTTCATAATTCCATGCTAAGGCATGGGTAGTCTACCTAAGGCATGGGTAGACTACCTAAGGGTAGTCTAAACGTTGTTATTCAAATTGCTTAATTATTTGTCTTCTGGTATGGGATCGGCCCTAGTAAAGAGGTCATTGACGTATACATATTACAGCGAACTGCAACCCATCGAACCCATCACAGTGAATTGCATTGCAGGTAGCACGTTGTTTGTTCTAGTTCTCGACATCAAATTGGACGAGGCAGTGCGTTTGAAGGAATGAAGCAAATTAATTTCCATCTACACCTTTCTTAAGCAACAGTTTTGAAGAATCTTACCTGGATTGTTGCACTAATTATAGACCAGCTGATAAATAGAATCTTTGGAATTCAAAAGTATATATTGTTACATTTTAGATACATCTGCGTCAAATGCGTATCTAAGTGACTTGAAACGACATAAAACTGACACAACTTTTCAAATGTCGTTTAATAAATGCCCGCTGCTTGTTTTTGCTGAGCCATCAAAGACAACTCGCAACCTTGCACGCGTTTCATGTGTCCAAGTGCCATATACTTTCAGAAGAATGACTTGTAGGTCTTGTGAATAACGTAGTTTTTACAAAGCCTTTCTTCAAATTGTAAAAACTTTGCACACTTAGATGAATCACCCAAAATAAAATGGAGCCTTATGACAAACCGACCGCCCTCAGTTCGCGTGAATCTCTCGAAATAATGTTTGTCATACAATTGTTTGAAGTTTCCAAAATCTTTTGGTTTCATCACTGAAAATTGTTTCATCTTTGGTTTATATGCGAACGCTCAACTCGCAAAGTTAGATTGAGAGCCAAAATTCAGTAATGGCCATCCCACAACAAGGCAGCTAATGCTATCCAAAATCCACATCATTGCTGCAGCCAAGAAAACGTGTACAAGTTATTATCTTTGTCTGCTAGACGTAGGTACCGCAGTTCTAGAATTTTTGGATGGTTGCTTATTGCAGTGTGCTGGTGGACTAATATTGTTGTGTGATGAGCATAAAAAAACTGGAATGTGTGTGCTTAAGTGAAGCAAAGTGTGTTATTTATATCGACATACTTTACACAAATATTGTACTGGACTATTATGTACCCTATGACCAAGTTTGAAACAGTTAATACAGAGCTCACTTAGATTTACTTGAGCTCGCCGACCACTGGTTAATAATTAAAAAAATAAAAGCAGAGCAAAATAGTGTAAAACGGTTTGTCAAAAAACAACAATAATACTTAGGTGCTCGTTCTAACTTAAGAAAAGATTCAAATGTCATTTAAAATGGCTGTTTTGTTTACAGTGGCCAATTCATACCACTTCTCTTTGGTTTCGCAATTGAACTTTGTAACGAACAGATACTCCATTAAGTCATTCTCATGTTCTGTCGGTGGACGCAAAGTCCTAAGAGATCGTATAGATGAGAATTAACTTCATTAGTGATCTATCCAGTTATTCTATTAAACGACGTGGACAGGATTTTCTCTAAAAGTCTAACAGTAAATAATTATTTATTGTGGTGTTTATACAGATTGATTTAGTTTTTTGAATTGCTCCTTTCACATGTTTTAGCAATCTCATAGTTTTCTTCAGTAAAATCCAATGAATCAATTATATTTGATGCCGCATTCTTCAATGAATCTTCCTTTGCAATCACAGTTAATGCAGACTTAGGATGCTCCAATGAGTCAAACCACTCGATGAAAGCACAGCATTGTATGGTTCTGTCAGAGAACGTAACGAGTTCTCTTTCTGAAAAATTAGACTAGTTTACTCTATTCGACCTTCGGAATTGTAATGAGTTTACCTTTCCTTTTTTCGAGTTTTGGACGAAGTGAAAAATAGAGACAGCTTACAGCAGTAAGCTGTCTTGTTTAAATTGGCATTGAATTCGTCTTCTAGATCTATGGTCAGTTGGTCTTTTATAAAGCGTTCATAACTTTTCACGACCTCACTTAATCGGATCGCAACTTAAGATAGGGTTGCGTCCTCGAGAGAAGTACCTACTCACGTGGCATGACACTGATGATTCAGATATTTTTGTTTCTCAATTAATTTATTTTGTTGACAATGTGTATAACTTTCGACAATTACAACGTAAGAGAATGAAAATTGCAAATTGTTGAATGAGAAACACAAATACTAATTTATATTAAAAAATACTAACAGACAATATAAAGTGTATGAGTAAACAATGATCGACAGAGCTCGATAGTTGTGTGCGGCACTAACTGCAGAGCATAACCAGATGAGCATGTCCAGTAATAACAATTACTCTTCGTATAACTTGATGATATGGTTATACAAGTTATACTAGTTATATACAAATATATACTATATCTTTAAACTACGTTGATTTATAAAACTTATCAACTAGTGGTTAATAAACCATAATTTAAAACGTAGTACAAGATTAACACCTTGTTCATAATATTGTGGTATTGTAATAATGGTATAAAAAGCAAATTTGAATTTACTACCTATCAAAAAATAGGCTTGGAAAAACAAAATTTAAACTATAGATACACTCGTATAAACTATTTTTTGTTTCCTCAACTCAATTGTTATTATTCACTAGAAGAAATACAAAAAAAAAAGATGCCAGTAATATAATTGGCATTACTAAGAAATGTTAGAAAGTAAAATAAAATATAACTAAGTGTTTAGCTTTCTAGTTAATATTTGAGGACTCTAAAATAACACTCATAATTTTTATGTCACATATAAGTAAATTTTACAATTTTAAATCTTACAATTTTATACCCATTTAAATGTAAATTTTAAATAGACTAACAAATCATCATGACACAATCACCGCTTCATCTTCGTAGAAACAACATTACGTAAATAAAGCACCATCAAGTATAAATCAATGTAATCCAGATAACAATTTAAATTACAAAAAAAAAAAAACACAAAAGCTTACCGAAAAAACAAAACAAAAGCACACACAACACAAAAAGTCTTAAGTACCATCCACTTAAACGGTGTTAAATTAATGTTTTAAGATTAAAATTAAATAAATTAAGATAAACGGAAGAAAAACGGAACAAAATTTTCATTTTTGCACTCAGTAACAACACAACAACTATACTTTGTATACATGTATAAGGACAATCTACTATTAAAATAAGAATAAGATTAAGATGTCAAGGAAAAGGGGAAAAACCACTTAAAATTCAACAAAAAAGAGCAATGTGGTGGAAATATTTTCACACTTTTTCATTTTATCTGGTAAGTTTTTAAAATAAATTCAGCCATAATACCATCAAGGTGAAATTGATTAGTTTTTCGTAAACAAAAAGATGAATTAAAACCAATAATTTACAACCAGTGGTATTATTGTTTAATTTTTATGACAACAATTCAATAAATAATAATGAACGATTTGAAACAGGCTACTGCTGGCCCATACTGTAATTGTAATAGAAATAATACCATTGTCTAACCTATTTTACAACCATCCTTTTTTCCGATAATTCTCGAGTTCTTAATTACTTATAAAAAAATGCTTTCCGCTTTCCGATACTGTACCTTACGAGTTACAAAGTTGGTTACGAATCATGTAAATGTCTCTCAGCCACAGTGGCTATCAAACAACAAAAAGGAAAATTTATTTTTTAGCTTTTCCGTTATTTTTCCCTTTTGTAAATTTATTTTATTAAATTCCTGTTTAAATCATTAAATTAAATATACACTAACCAAACCATCCCCAAAAATACTAATGAAAAGCGGATTATATGCTTTGCAGTTTTTGCTGAAAAAATAAATGTTTCCACTATATTTGGGTCAACTTTATTTGTGTTGGTGAACATTTTTTGCACGTGTTGTTATGGTTTTGATAATTTGCAACAGATTAAAAAAAATGAAACCAATTAAATTTTGTACCCTGAAAAATGGGAATGCCCTTACTGGAATGAAAAATATAAGACCAACTTATCGATAAATAATTTATCGATAAATATATTTTATCGTCGATTTTATCATTTAAGTGAGATACTGGGAAATTGTGATGCATTTTATAACAACCATTTTATTAGCATTTCCATGTAAAATCGTACATATACATATTCGGTTGGAATTAATTCGCAATTCATTGAAAAAGCATTCGAAAACCAACATATATTCCAAAACAAAATGTGTGTTAAGTGGTTTCGTATTATTTAACAATTGGTTTAACAATTTTTGGCACGTTTTCCGAATTTTATTTTAAATTAATTTTGAATTTGAATGTAATAATAATTTAATGTGTGTTAGAAAATGTAAAATGTAAATGTAAATATATTTATATTTTAAATCATAAAGTTGAATTCTAAAATTAATTTAATTTGTCGATTAAAGGGGCAAAATAAATGAATTTTTGATGGAAAAGCGTAAAAAATGGTATGCAGCATACAAAACATTATGGAAAAAAAATCATTTAGTTACAATCCAACAATTATATAAATATAACGAGCCGTCTCAAGTCTTTACATCCCACCCTATAGATAACCTTTGGTATTATTTGTATCGGCGCACACCTGAAATAAATCCCGTCTTACTTCAAAAATAGTGATTGAAATACATCTCCGGCTATCCAGCTAGCGATTGTTAGACAAAGTTATTGGTTTTCTAAGGGTAGAACCCCAATTCGACAAATTATAATTAAGTGCATCTTCTGCACAAAATATAAATCTAAAATATAGTATCAATTGATGGAAAGCCTATTACGCTTCAGAGTCTAGCTGATATACTCATTTCTCGTATAAGGCATATAATATGGCGTATAATATGTCTTCATATGCGTGGGTACTATAAGGCAGTTCACTTGAAAATAGTCGGTGACATAACCACCGATGCTTTAATAGGCGCACTGAAATGCTTTCTTCCCTAAAAGTAAATCTCATAACACTATGAAAATCTCATATAGAAAGAATGAGTTAGATTGTGCCACCAAATTCAATTAACAAAACTATATACTTATATACTATAACTATTTCGTTTTTGTAGTTTTTTGTGTATTTGTTTGTGTGTGTGTGTCGACAAGCAAAAATAATAATAAAAACACTTGAACCACAAATATTTAAATAATAAAATAGTACAAAACACAACCAACCAAACGCGCTTACTCCCAACACAATTTAATAAAATTTCTATGCAATATAAACAATACCAACGCGACACGATGTAGTTTGTTGTGAGCTTTTTATTTGTTGGTTATGGCTTTATTGTTGTTGGAATCATATCAAATAGTAATAGAATTATATGCAAATAAAAATGCCACCCAACATACCACCATAATAATCGTTAAAACTGTAACAATAAAACTATTTACATTTAGTGCTGTAAACAAACTAAAATTGTTGCTTTAGTTTAACCTCCAGTGTACGCCATATCGTTCGAATAGAGTTTTAACGACGGGTTTCTAGTGAAATAACATTTTGATAATGTTTTTATTGCATGGGTAATAATATAATGGATATAATAGTTACTAACGGATATAATAGCTTAAGCTAATTGCTTACAATACCACATTTCTGAATTCATGGTGTGATCGACCAATAGTATATTCTAATGAGCTTACTAATTGGAGAAGCAGAAGTACATCGAACCGTTCAAAACCAAGAACTCAACATGGAACTAAGCTGCATGCAAGGAAAAAAGACATTTGCTATATGAGTGTACTGAGTTTAGCAAAATGCCATTAGTCGCAAGAAAGCGAGTTACTATACAGCGGACACCCAATGTTACAATTGTTTACATAAGGGACATAGCAAATATAATGGTCGAGCAAAGGGTAGATGTAAGGTGTGCCATAGATAGCATCCCAGTTTATTACTTGAAAATTTCTATATGGTAATGCATCCAGCCACAAAACATCATTAGTGGGAATCCCAAAAGAATCTAAGCCATCCACTAGCGAAAATGGTGACCAGAAAAAGAAAGTCAACAAAACAAGTACTTTAAATGCTATGCAAGCTGAGTTACCAACAGCCGTAGTACGAGTGTAAAAAAAATGGGATTGTTAATAACCGACGGCCATGTGTTGGTCAATAAGTTAGGACAGTCTAAATTAAGATGTACTTAAGGAGTGGCTTAACTAGAAATTTTTGTTAGATCAAACTCGGAACTCGAAATAGGAGTGCAAACTTACGTCATTCCAAAAATCCATGAAGCTTACTGACCCAAAGTTCTACCAAAATGGAAATATTTATTTATTGTTAGGCCATGTAATTTTTTCACAATAATAGAAAACCAAAAATTAAAGCTATCATTCCGGCTGGAGGCTCAAAATATAAAATTTTGGAGGGAATATTTCAAGCAGCGGACAATATACACCGATTTGGTTAACTTTAACATCACAATGGAGGTAGATAATATGTTGCGTAATTTTTGGGAAATTGAGATCATTTGCGGTCAGTGGCAAATTAAATAGCCTACCATCCAACTTTTCTATGGCAAGAAAACAAGTAAAGACGATGGAAAACAGCTTTAGGCAAAGTCCTGAATTGAAGAAAGAGTAGTTACCACAATTTCATGAATGAATATTTGCAATAAAAAAATTAACAAGAATGACTACTTCTTACCTCATCATGGAGTTTTGAAACCAGCACAACAACGAAGCTATAAGATTAGTGTTTGGTGCATTTTCAAAATAGGTAAATCCATAGAAGGAGTGACATAATTTATTGAAAATGGGACTAACCGCGCATCTAATCAGCGCCGTTGAATATTTTATTAAGATTTCACACACATCGATACGTCATATCAGGTGACATAGGTAAAATGTACCGACAAGTTTTAATCCATCCAAATGAGACCATGTTTCAAAGAAACAAAGGTAGATCGAGAAATAAGTCAATCTATAAGCAGTCCAGCTTGTTAAGAAGAGATGACATCTGATGGGTTGAAATAAATATCAAGATATGTTTAAATTCAGTTTTAACAGCAAAATCAGGAAGTTTCGAGGGAAAGCTCGGTCAAAGCATTGAATACATTTCTGAATATTGACGGTATTGTATGCTTTGAAGATCAAATAATTTACTCTGTGGTTTATTACAACACAAGGCACCCGAGAACCTTGCCTTCTTGTGCACAAAGAGAATTCTAGTGGATGATCATACTGAATAGTTGTATGCTAGGTTTGGTTTGCTGGTGGCTTTATCACGACAAAGATAATGACATATTCATATATGCATCAAATGTATAAGAAATAAACCAAAAATGGGGCAACAATTAATGGCTGATTTACCGGCAACCGCAGTCAGGTATATACAGGGTATATATACATATATATATATATATATATATATATATATATATATATATATATATATATATATATATATATATATATATATATATATATATATATATATATATATATATATATATATACATATATATATATATATATATATATATATATATATATATATATATATATATACATATATATATATATATATATATATATATATATATATATATATATATATATATATATATATAAATATATCAGTGGCGTTTTCTGGTTGGTTGCTTGAGGTGTTCGGTATGAACAGGTAATATAGGTCAAGATTAACATAATATAGTTACCGATAATGATTTGCACATGTTACATATAACTGTATGAATAAAATTAACATAGTGCATATCGAACAGTGAATGAAAAACTTAAAACACCATAAAACAGCAAATTTTGATTTATTGCATTTTCCATTTTCCAGTTCAACAATTTTTTTTAATGAAAAATCAAAAAAGTTTATTTAGTCGTTTCGCAATTTTCTATGAAAAAATAGCAAAACTATTTTTGTTCTAGATAACACACTAAAAAGTAGATTTTGGTCGCATTTCAAGTCTCGAGACTTGAAAAACTGCCGAGACTTGTGTATACGTACACTGTGTATACTATACTTTTTGTGAATGTGCGCTATTAAAAATTTTGATTGCATGCAGTAACCGAGACTTCATTTATTTTGAATGGTGCGTATCAAAAATACGTGTTCCGGGTGAATTGTGTGAAAAATCGTTCGTTGTAGGCTGACCACCTACAATGATCACCAATTGCAAAAATATGGTCTGAAATATCTTGTAAAAAGTATGGGTCAACTTTGGCCTGTAATGCGTTTGTTTTCATGTTTTTCATAGAAAATCCGAACACCTTTAATAAACTTTTTTTTTCATTAAAAAAATTTGTTGAACTGGAAAATCGAAAATGCAATAAGTTAAAATTTGCTGTTTTATGGTGTTTAGAAATTTAAAAAATAAAAACCTCGAGATTAGAAATTTTTGAACAAATTTAGCTTTTTGTTGGCTTTGAAGTTTTTCAATCACTGTTCGATATGCACTTTGTTGATTTTATTTATATATAGGTATATATATATAAAATGTGCAAACCATTATCGATAGCTTGTTATAATCAAACATAAAATTACAGATTTATTTAAAAAAATATGACGCTATTTTGTTGTTATGCAAACTCATCCATTTATAAAAACTGTAAAGCTGTATAAAATGATGGAAAAACAAATGAAGTTCCGCTCCCAAAAAAATTTCATTTTGGTGCAAACTCGTAAGTTTTGAGTGTCGCCATGTACACAATAAAACAAAATTAATTCAATAACGAAACAAAATATATTTCAATTTTAACAAAACAAATGAAAAGCTGGAAAATGGTTAGTTTATAGTTTATGATCTCGCGTTTAAACACAATCATCAACTTGTATCATTTTATGTGTACAGTTATAAAAGTTGGTTTTTGGTCTGGTATTGATAGTTATGTATTTTGAAGCACCGAGCAGTAGTTACCAAATTGTTATTCTTTTTTTCAAGAGTCACGGATTCCTGACCGAACGAAACTAATGGATCCACTTTCAATGGAAACCCCATAAAACGAAAAGTTTCATTAAAATATCTGAATTAAAAGACAATTACTGTTAGGCGTACATCTTCGTATTAATGTATACTACCACCAAAATGTAAAAAACTGAGTCAACTAATGAACCGATTCTATAATAAAACCAATATTTTATACAAGTTTTAAGCGTAAGGTGGTTTTCCGTTCGATTTAACTATGGAAATGTAAAAATAAATTTAAATTTCATATACCATGTGAATATATCTTAATTTAATGCATTCCATTTTACTGTTATCTATTTCATGTATAAGCTTTATAAAAAAAATTTTGATAAGAACAAAATTAGATAAGAGGGAAAATAAATTGGTTTGGGTTTCTAATTGATAAAAATAAAAAGGAGATTTTTATGACGTCGAACACAATGATTTTTTCGTTTGTTAATTAAAATTTAATTAAATTAGCAAATTGCTCCAGCTATTTTTGGTTGTTGGGTGTGTTTTTTTTTTTTAGGAAAACACATGAAAATCTAAAAAATGTAGATAAAATGATATGAGATATCTGGTTTCAAGATCTTTCTACTGTTACTTTGGGGTAGATAAAATATCTATTATTTTTTGTGTGCGGTTCATTAGAATTAATATCGTTGATTATAAATGGGGATTAAAATAAAAATTGGTTGTAATTATTTAATGACAAAATGGAGTGTGTACACATCTGGATAGTATTTTTGGATTTGACAAAAACCTAGCAAAAAGTGAATTACTTGTGTGATAAAGGTTTTATTTCCAATATCTTTATCCAATTGGAAAATATTTAAGAGATAGATTGATAAGAACACCAATAGTCAATTGATATTCAAGCATCAGGTTCATTAGAAAATAAAGTGGATCTATTAATTAAGAATATTTAACAATCAGCATGGGATAGCGCTATGATAATTAAAAAAGAGAACCAAAAATTTCAAATAAAAAACCGAGGACCACAAATAACAACCTTAAACTACCTTTCGCAATAAGCTTAAGCTTATTTGGAACTAAAAACATAAATAAATCGGTTAACCGATATCTACGTAATTTTCTTGGCAATAAAGATGCATAGTATTCTCTATGACAAGCTACAAACAATCTTAAGAGAAGAAATAAAGAGAATCAAATATAATAAAAAAATATAGAAGGAAATTGGGAAACAAATGTTAAACAGAAAACAGAATTTAAAGCAGTTTACATTGAAGAGACATTTCAAACACACGTTATCGGCCTAAAAGAATATAATCCCATCTGTAATATTTTGGGAGTTAAAAAACAAAATTAATCATTACTTAAGTAAACAAGTTATGATTTAATTACAGATCAACGCATTATTTTGGCTGAAACTTATGTACCTTAGCAATGGAAATTATAGCTGAAATATTTATAATACTGAAACCAAACAAGCCCCGTATAATAATAAAAAATCATATAGGCCAATTTTTCTGCTCCCAGTATTCTTTAATATCTTTGAGAAACTGTTGCTCAAAAATGTAAAGGCTATAATATATTTAAAAAAAAAAACTAATAACTCTACATCAATTTGAATTTTGAAAAAAACTCTTAAACATTGAACAAGTTCAATGGATTACAAACAGCATCTCGGACAACCCAAAAATACTGAGATTTTTAGTATATGTTGAATACCAAAATCAGAAAAAGGTCGTTGACTTTTTGAATACTTTCCGATAAACAGGAAGCAATGACAACCTAAAGTGGTTACTGACTGAAGACTGGGTTTGGTTAAAAAAATATTTATGTCCTAGTCTTTGTGATTTAAAAATTATCACAATAAATCTCAATTTTAATTGGAGTTTACTTTTTATTATTAAGAACAAATAAGAAGTTGGAATGTTTTTGATTTTTAGGAGGAGGATCGATTTTTGAAGCGACTCTATATTGCAGATCCACCTTTTACCATAAGGAATATTACAGTATACTAATGCTGCATTAGTCTCTTATTCCCAGATACATTAAGGCAGCAATGCTACTATCAAATGATGTAATGGGTATTGATTTTAAAAATTTTCTGGCTACAATGTTACTTTGTGCACAGAGTTTATTCGATCCAAACATTCTGAATCGAAATAAAAATTGTTGTGTTTTAAGATTAGCGCATTTAAAATCAACAATATTCTTCTTGAATTCATGGTGCTTATCCCCATTTTATATATTTTCATAATTTCCTTTATCTCGTTAAAAAATAATTTCTTAATTTAATTACTTGAGATAAAAAAAAATAAAAAATTATTTTTACTCGTCAATTAAATTTATTCTCATTTAATTTATATTTCCTTAATTACATTAAGCTCCTGTATTATTATTTATTTCGCTTGTATAAACACCTTGACTCCTTGTTCAAGTTGTTTTTCTCGTTTTGTGCTTAAGCTTTGCACGGTTCTGTTTGCCGCCGCCCCATTTATATGTATGTATTTTTATTTTGTGCTTTTCATCTTTGTTATATAGAGATAAATAAACTTAAAAAGCAAACAACATTTTTCTATACTATTTTGCTTCTTATTTATTTAATTGTTAACTGTAAAACTACTATACAAGTTCTACCTTTAAAGCATATACTGTTGCTTTTGAAATGTTGAGCTTTTAATATTAAAAAATAGAATTCGTTTCCCATCGATTCATCGTGTACATAAAATATTTTTTATGTTGTCGAACTTCAAAGTTTATAATTGCATCAAGTTGTTTGCATTTGCATCATTCTGCATTTGTTGTTAGATGATTTTTAGCATAGGTAGAAAATAGAAATAGATGTTTGAGCTGTTCTGTTAAATTTGTTTGTGCAGCAATACATTTTGGAGCTTACATTTTTGCAGTACAGTAGCACCATTTGTGATGTTTAAACATTAATACCATTTATTCTGTCTAATGACGATATATTTAAAGCTTCATATATTTTTTGATCAATAAAACCTGTATGTGGCTGACATTTGAAACTATATTTCGAACAATATTTTGAAAATTTATATTTCGACTCTTGTTCTGTTCATTTCCTCGTCCGCTTATAAACAACCATAACAAAACTTTCCATAGAAGTTCGATGTTAGGTGAAGGTGGTGGTTAAGAGACTTGTAGTAATGTTTTAGGATGCCATCACTACCTTCATCGGTAAAATAACTATTACCATTAATGACACAATTATTAAAACTTGCTGTAGCAGCGAAATACTTTTTTTATGGTTTTAGATCGACATGTTATTGATAAGTTCAGGACCAGCCTTCTCACGGACAAGGCGGTGCAATTGTGCTTCATCACAAATTTTGACACATTTAACAAAGTGTTGAGAAGGCTACAAATACTTCGTAAATACGATGGTACTAGAGACCCGAGGCTAATATTTATTTGAAGCAACAAAGTTTTATTTTGTTTTTTTTGTTTTTTTTTTTTTTTTTGGCTTGAGTGTCGCCAATCACATTACCAACATTATCATTTTACATATTGTTTTATTTCAACAAACTTGATTCAGAGAATAGCCAATCATGAAAATTGGAAACTGCTTGTATTGATTTTTCAAAAATAAAAAAGAAGGTACATATTTTGAATTTATAAATTTGAAGAGTTTGAAAAGTTTTGACACTTAACAATTTACTAATCGTAATTATTCACAAATGTCTAAATTGAATGATTTTAATATACGAATTCAAACCAACTATAAATTTTACAAAATGTCAAAGTAATCACAAACTTCCCAATTGTTATAAATTTCTTAAGCTGTCGATTAATGATCGCTGGAGAGTATTTCTGGCCCGAAATGCTCATTTATAGCAGAGGCATGTTTACAGAATTATGATAATTATGATACAGAATTATGATAAACCAAATGTTGTCTAAATTAATGCTGTAGCTATACAGAGATTTTATTAATTATTACCAATGGCCATCGTTGAAGTATCGTACAAATCTGGAAACTTGCAAAAATGCAGAGTGCTAGTTGATTCTGGATCGCAGGATTCATTTATAATAGAAGCATGTAACCAACAATTAAATTTATCCCGATCAAACGCATTATATGCATTACAGGTTAAGCATCTAGAAAATTAACTACTAGAGGTGTATATTTCGCTCCAATTAATATTGGAATATTAGCGTTCCTAATTGTGCCGAGTAATTAAATGCAGAACAGGCCAGATTACTCGATACTGAGGTTTAGAGGTTAAGCTGTAAGGCCAAACCGTCAATCGGATCATATCTCTTCTGATCAATAATGGTTCGACAACTTTAAAGATAGCATCGTGTTATTCCTATAGTTGACTATGATGGTCTAATATTGTTAGCGAGTAACCGAGACAGAGTCTCAAAAATTATCAATGGTTATTTAGTCATATTTACTAATTAAAACTATGTTAAAACCTAAACTTCATTAAAATGTTTAAAACCATTATTAAAGATGACTATATATGAAGTCTGTTCAACAAACGTTTTACATAATGTAACTCTATAATCAACATTGTGACTTAACTTTAAACCACTAATTGGTTTATTTATAACTGAAATACTAATTAACTTTAGTTGCCGGTAATTCTCAGATGATAACCTTAAAAATCAATAAAAATGTCTTGAGAAAGTAAGTTTGCAAATAATAAGCAACTATAAAATATAACTTTATAAAAAAACAAAAAAAAGGCATCAATTAAGATGCAATCAATCACCGCTCTAACAAGAACACTCACAATTTTTAAGAATCATAAATTAAACTTTTCCTACACATATTTTCCATGGTGTGTGCATTTCACTCATGTTATATTTATTTATAGTCACCGTCCAACAAAACTTTATCTGGTCATGACAACAAACCTATTTGTTAAAAAACTCAAGAAATAACGAAAGTAAAATCTTTTTTAAAAATGAACAATCTATAATCTATCTTGTTCTTATCT
The DNA here is from genome assembly GCA_963556175.1 of Tipula confusa. NCBI lineage: Eukaryota > Metazoa > Arthropoda > Insecta > Diptera > Tipulidae > Tipula > Tipula confusa. The sequence continues at coordinate 195,200,023 of OY744476.1, read as the reverse complement.
CCGAGATATAAACTCTTTGTGGAACAAAAAAAAATGGAACAGAAAAACTTATTTACACATTTTGACAAACGAATTGATGATGTTCGTGCGATGCTGTGCACATAGTATACTTGAACACCATCACCTACATGAGTACGTGCTGAAAAAGGTTGCTAAAAATGTTATCTTTTGTTTTTTACCAAACGTTTTACCGAAAGTTAATTAACTCGATTATGACTAAATATGACTCGTTAAAGTTTATTTTTATGATGGTCCTAATAAAGCTACCGTCATTAAAATTTAAAATTTAATGTAATATTTTTTATTACATAAGGTTGTTGTATCCTATATAGTGTTTTGTTCGGTAAATATTCAGTCAACAGCTGTTTGCGTTACAAAATTGTTTATTTTTCATTCTCGATTTTGATACGCATATTAAATGTCACACAAATATTCATAATCATTGTCATCACGAATGATGAGACACTAAAGTCATGTTTTAATCATTATTTTGAATTGCCAATGGATGGAGGTATAGTTAACATAAATAAAAATTTTACATAATCGATTAATGAAACATCTTGGCCATAAACCTTAATATTTGAAGCGTTTAAAAAATTTGTTGTAAAGTGCCTGTATCAGTGATCTATTAAAATTTTGATATTACCTCGATATTTCCAATTAACTTTTTGATTTTGAAACGTGTTCCGACTGTTTAGATATTTATGTCTTTTGCATAGAAAAAAATACCATTTTTTGATGAATCATAAAAAAAAAATCAGACCGGAAAGAACCGCAACAGAAATATTTATATGATCGACAAGTGTTCATAAAAATTGTTTGCCTTGTTAAAGTATACTTTAAATATTTGTCATTTTCTAGCACTACTATTGGCACTCGTGTAGTGGTTGAATAAGAACTAATGCAATGCAATGTGCAGAGGGATTTAAAATCGAACCTGTATTCCTCGATTTGAGTGGTGACGGCGTAAGGTAGGACGTTAAAAATTAAACCCGAAAGAGTTGAGAGAGCTTCGGTCCCAGAAAAGATTACAGGGTTAAAAAAAATAAAAATTTTAAAAATTAATTCAATTCCACACACTTCACCTTTCTTAATTTTCAACTCCGGATTTTATTTGAGCTTTGGCTGGGAACCTTATAATCAGCTGGCCTGTGAGAGCTTAATCTAACCAATTATTCAAGCTGTTGATGGCAATGAACATTAAAAAAGTTTGGCAAAAGTTTGCATGTTTGGCTGAAAAAAACGATCAATAATCGAATAAGAAATTTTTTTTCCAGATAATAGAAAAAAAAATTTTTTTCGCTAATTATTAAAAGTCAGAAGCTTACTTCCACTTGTTCAAAACCAAAACAAACAGTAACACGAATTTATCATTCCATACTGGAATGTAACTTCCAAACATTCTCTTCGATAGAAGTAAAAAACGAATGATTTGCGATATGATTTTGTTTTTCTCTGTTTTGGCACTAAATTTCCATTTAGATTTTATCATATATTTGTCACTTAGTTAATACTTAGTTGCCATGTAGGCTGCGTGCCATATTCAAAGTAAATCGTAAAATTCGGTAAATTACAATTTTTTGTACAAATTAACTTTTCATGACGTGCCAAACTTTAGGTAAATATTTAGGTTTGGAGGGTTAAAATCACTGGCTTTTATTCAAATGAAACGTCCAACTTTTTTTTGTTAAATTTTTTTTGGTTTAAGTCCACTAATATTCAACAAAAAATAACAACAACAACATATTATCTTTTTTTAATAATTTACCCACCTTTTTAGTACAGTAATTCCATTTACTAAAAAATTTACCGAAAATTCCATTTACCTTGAGTATGACACGCAGCCTTAGTATTTATTTAGTTGTTACATAGTTATCACTAGGTTGACATTTTGTTGTCATTTAGATGCCACTTAGTTGTCAACTTGTTGTAACTTAGTAAAAATTTAGTTCTAACTTAGTTTTGCTAGCTTGCCGTGTTTTCTTTATTATGTGTTGCCACATTAGTATTTACTAAGTAGACATTTTAGTTAATCCTAACTTTGATTAAATCAATTTCCTATAGTTTTAGTTATATAAAATATAGTACTGATTTTTTAAATAAAGCACTTCAATCGGTTAATAACAATGTTCAAAAAGATTTACCACTTAGTGGCCACTTAGTTATTAATAAGTGGTTGATTTGTCTTTTAGATTACTTAATGGTGTTATATATTGGTAGCTTTATTATTTAAATCTAAAATTATATAGCTGTCATTTTGTTTCCATCATATTATCACTTAGCCGTTAATTAGCTTTATTGCAACTTGGTGGTAGCTTAGTTGTCACTTGCTAGTTGTCACTTAGTTGTCAGATATTTTGTATTTAGTGATCTCTTACTGGACACGTATAACTTCGTAACTTTCACTAAGTATAACTAAGTTCTAACTTCATTATCTCTAATTAGTTTCTTAGATGCCACTTAGTTATAAACAATTTCTCGCTTAAGTATCATTTAGGTGAAATATTGTTAAGACTTAGTTTCCACTGATTCATCACTGAGTTGTAATTTTTGCTTCGCTTAGACTTATTTCATTTTTCACGTAACTCCCACTTAGTAGTCACTTATTTTTCACTAAGATATCACACTTTTTCATCAAGTTATCACTTAATAGTCACGTTTAGTTGTAAATCAGTTTTTTCTTACTTAACTTATAAATGAGAGATGAATTGTACCATAGCTTCAAGGTAGATTGGTTTCGACGTAATATGAGAATAAGCAAATCTAAATTTGAATTCCAAATTAAAAAATTCGGTTCAAACTACAAACATTTCTTGGTTCAAACTTAGTATTACACTTCGTATGGATACATTGTTTTAGTGAATTATAAAAGATAGAAACCAGACAAATTTTTTATTTATTTATCTGGGATATAGAGACAGAATTGTTTAAAAGAGAAATCAAACTACCCTAAACAAGTTTGGTCAAAACCAAACTACCTTGGAATATATTTGTCACTTACTTGCCTCATAGTTAACCCTAAATAAGTTCAGTTATCACTAAATGTTTACTTAGCTATTTTTTGGAACAATTCATAACAAGTGGTTGAAAAGGTCTCGGTAGAGATATGGGACGTTTACCATAGTTAAGTTTAGTAAGATTTACTTAATAAACATTAAGTAGTTACTCAGTTATCACAAAGAGGTCGCTTAGTTTTAGCTTATTTGTTACTTACTTATTACTTAGTTATAATTTATTTTGTCTTACATGTCAGTTAGTTTTAATTTAGGTAAGAGTTACTAAGTTGGCAATTTTGCTACTTAATAATTTGTAACTTAATTATTATTTAGGTGTAACTTACTTAGTTACCCCTGAGTAGCCCCTTTCTGTCACTTAGATTTCCTTTAGTTGTAATGTACCTTCCACTAACTTGTTACTTAGTCGGTACTAGGTTATCGCCTATTTTCATCTACTTAGCTATCACTAATAGTCTTTTCGCTGTCTTTTTTTTTTAGGTCACTATATTCACTATATTTTTATCAAAGTGTAATTTGGTTTCCACTAATTTGTCTTTTTTTCACTTAGTTTTAACTTAGTTGCCACGTAACTGTAACTGACTTTTTCCTCAATGCTTAAAAAGTTATCACCTTTTTTCATTTATTTGTCACTTGTTTGTTAACTTGGCTCATAGTTATAATAAAGGAGTTTCTTAGATACCACTTAGTGATTATTTAGGTAAAAACACTTGTTACTCAGTTGTCACTTACATGTTACTTGCTGTCAATTAGTTATTACTTAATGTTTATTTATTTATTACTAAAGAAGAATTAAGGAAATACACCTTTGATTTCTTTAAAACCGACGAACGCTCTGCATAAAAGATGATAAGCCGTAAAATTTGTAAAATTTCATGGACAATTTACCAATTAGGACTAATATGAAATATGCACATTGTTAAAAATGCAAAAAAATACAACAAACCAAATTTAAAACACAAATACGACAAAAAACAGCAACAAAAGAGATCATTATATGACACCAATTGAGATGATTGATACTCTCGACATAAGTATTAGTACTGCAATAAAATATTCATTCATTTTCACCAATAATTATTGAAAGCATGAAAAATCGGACAGTGGTACCCCTTTGTATATTTACGAATATAGGAAAAGGTATACCTTGAGCTTCTAAATACCACATTGATAAAAACTACAGTGTTAACACAACAGTCATATTAGTAAAGTATGGTTTGAGATATGCAGATAGTAAAATAATTTAAAACCCGGTATATTTATAAACTTTCTAAAAAAATGTATGTCAACATTGCAGCTGTGATAAATACTACTAGTTACTGGCCACACATTTCTAAATCGTATCATAAAAACTTAATCTAACTACAGTAAAACTATACTGAACAACATAAAAAAAGTGTTTTCTTTTGTATTATGTTCGTTTTAATTCCCAATTTCCCCAAATAGTCACAATGTAACGATAATCAAGTTGGACATAATGGAAATTCTGTATCTCGTCGACTTGAATAAATTGGATCGCAAATTTATGCGTCTTCTGTTAAACAATACTTGTGTGCATAAAGTTATATGATGCTACCCCATCTGGCTGTCATATAATTTATGTTATAACAAAAAAAATATATAAAATTCCAATCAAAATAAAAGCAAAATTTTTCATCACGACCATATAAGCGATATACTCGTGGACCATAAAAATGGAACTCATCCGAAAGAATACAATATGCGATTTTGTAATTTTATTTTTGTGTCTGTTCTATCGTCGTCGTAGTCGTCCAACAGTTATTTGTTGTAGCGTCTTTATATTTTTTTGTTTCATTATTATCACCTTAATATTTCCTGTGTGACAACTTTGAAATAAGATTTTTCCAATTTTTCTTTTATATCTGTAGCTAAAGAAAATTATTACATTTTGTCTACACCATCCGAATTGTCCTACAATTGTATTTCGTTTTTAGTATCTAAAAATATTTCCAAGTCTGGGTGATATTGTAAATGCGATGTATAAAAAAAAATATCTGACAGTGGAAAGATTGTGTGAGATGTGAAAATGATGCTGTAGATATAATTGAGTTTTCAGAAATTATTGCAATGAATCGTGGAAATAATATTTTTTATTAAGTCACATTCCCTCATCGATAGTAAAATAATGTAATCAAATTATAATAGTGAGGTCTTAGATGCCGGGGCAAACAACAATGACCAAGTTGCGAATTTAACTTTGAATTGTACAATGTAATCTTGATTTTTCCAATTTAATGGTACCTACCATATTCCAAAAACGTTACAAAAATAATAATCCCTAAAAAATTATTCCTTAAAAACCATGTCGTATCCAATTAAATTTAGAATAACAAAATCATATGCATCCATAGCAATACGTCTTATATCCTTAATGAGGTCGATTCAATTCTTTAAAAAAAAATTAATTGGAAAATTTGTTATTTTAAAAATATACATTGGGATGTAAAATGACCATCTCATGCAATATTCTCATTAAAAAAAGCTTAAAAATAATCGCTCCAAAACAAGCATAGTTACAAAAAGGATCAATATAATTTTTTTAATCCTTTTTTATAACATTAATTGGTAATTTTATTTAAAAATAACAATTCATCAATGTCAAATGCAAAGTTGCATAATACAAATTATATTTACCATCAAAAAGGATGAGATATGGTTAACTTTTTTATAAAAAAAATCGATTCTGTTTATGTTTAGAACTTTTGGCTAAATGATCGTAAGATAATTGGCCGGTGGCTTTTTTCACACTGAATATTATACGGAAGTTCATTGAATCTATTTATGGTGTACAATGGTATGATGAACAATTTTTGAATTATTGAAGTTTTACATTTGAATATGTAAAAAATCTAGAATAGTAAAACAAATGGCTTTGCCGATTAAAAAGTTGTGTTTATTTTACTTTACGACGTGTTTAGAATGAAAATCTAGCACCTTGTTGTTGGAGACACTTGCATGTCTCGTAATTTTTTTTACACGAACAAGATTTTCTTAGAATACCACCAAAATGTCATTTTCTTAAACGAAGGTTGAATTACTGGACATCCTTAAAACAATATTGTTAAAAAAAGAACTGGATATCGCCTAAATTTAACAGCACACTCGGTTACGTTTACTGAAACTGAACCATGAGTCTCATATTGAGGCTGCGTTTATGCTAGCAATAAACATTGTGTATTTTCTTTCGATGGTAAGTAATAAGCCAATCCGAGCATAAATACTTTTAAATAATTTGATTGATTTTATGGGTGTTTTACTGGAGCTCATCGTTAGAAAGGTAAATAATGTTTATCATGGATTAACTGGCCAAAAAAAGCCTGACTTGTTCATAAATTCAGTGTTATATTGTCTATTAAATTCATAGATATTATTCATTCAGTTTTTGTACAAGTCATAAATCACTATGTAAATATGCAAAACGTGGCTACAGCAAAACTTTATCTAGCGAAAATAGTTATCATTAACATTTTAGTCGGCAAAATTAGTGTTGTTGGAAATAACGCCTTACTTTCAATCAACAATAAAACATTAACGTAAAAAGCTTACTCTTTTCATAATTCCTAGAAAATACAAAAAACCAGTTCAGACAAATTTGTAAATGGAAAACAAAAGTGAATAACGTAATATGCCAATTGTGTACAACAACTTGGGAATAATGAAGTTACTTCATTGGAAGAGAAAACAAATAAACAATTAGTTTTATCGAAAATGAAGGTTGGAAGGAGGTTGATATCATTTTATAAAAGTCTTTTATGAAATTAAAGAATAAATAAATTACCAAGCATGTTATAATATTTTAGATACTCTTGTAGCATATTTACTGATTATTCGAAGATCGTATATGAAAGTTTTCTCAAATTTACCTTTCAACAGAAGACAAGTTGATTACCCCTTAGAGACTTTGTTACCGACAGTAATAATGCTCGCTGCACCATCCATTTAGGATCGGCTCGTAGTAAGCGATCAAATCAGCGAACTAGCTAATCTTTTTAGTAAATAAATGTTAACGCAGGAATTTTCATCACATTCCTGATTTCGTGTTTGAAGAGAATTCGGTATAAGTATCGTAATAATTGCATTCGAAGCTTTACCCTCAAAAGTCATCAGTCAACTCTCATACTCATCCGTCAGGGTCCAACTCATCCTTTGACATTCAGTCCAATCACACAAATATCATCTGCATGTGCCAGAACCTGGTTGGACTTTTTAAAATCTTATTCTGTGGTGTTTAAATTTTGGGAAAGGTAAATTTTAACAAGAAATTAAAAAGTTTTTAGTTACAGAGCATCTCATTGTCGTATACTAAAGCTTATTGTAAAAGCTTCTTAAAGCTTGTTTTTTATTTTAACTGCATTTCATTACATTTTTTGGAGGACCAATTTGGGTTAATAACTTTTGCGGATTATTTCAAACTTCTGTCAAATTTTAAATTCATCTTTAAACTATAATTGGACAGACTAAATTTTAAAAATAACTAATGTTTCAAACGGTTTTCAATTTTTTTAATGATTTTCTTACTAATTTAATCGTCTGTGAAATGTCTGTAATAATCTTTGTATTACATATTTCAATTTTTTGTCAAATTTTAATTCATTTTGAAATTCTTAATCAAGGATAGATTGCATTTCAGAACATTTAACAACTTTTGCAGTTAGATAGTTGTATTATTTCAATGTTCGATCAAATTTTAAATTTTTATTCAAACTGCTACTTAGGAACTCATTATGTTTAGTTTAAAAAAAATCGATATTTACAATACAAACTGAAAGATTTTGTAGTAATTGTTTTAATTTTTCAAATTTTAATTATTTATTCAAACTTTAATTCTGGCAGATATAATGGTGGACCTTGGAAAAAATTATAAATTATATTTCAAACTGATATCAACTTTTACAGTTACATTTTGTTTTATTTCAATTTTCTGTCAAAATGATTATTTACACTCTATACCTCAGACATCAGAGATGTACTTTGCGATCGCAAACTTTCCCATTAACAGTCACTAGTTTACGGACCTATATTTCCCCATAAGTCAGTCTCCGAGGTGGATCACATCAGATTATCAAAATTGTTACAAAAAGAGTCCTTTTATTTGGGCTGACTAACATTTATGGGCGCATGGATACAAACTATTAAAAGGTTGGCTAGTCACATTCGTTAACGTATCTAACACAAACAGTTATCAACTGCTTTCCAATAAATAACAGCCTTTTTACCTGTGGCCTTAGAAGAAATCTAATACCAAGGTAGTCAAGGTTATCTCCACTGTAAACATACGTTTTGCGTTGGGGCACATGGTCTCCAGTTTATGGCCATCGAGTTTTTTTGAAAAGCAAACGAAACATTAAAGGCTAATACAGTACCTATAAAAGAACCAGGTTATCTTAGCGATTGCATGATATATATATATATATATATATATATATATATATATATATATATATATATATATATATATATATATATATATATATATATATATATATATATATATATATATATATATATATATATATATATATATATATATATATATATATATATATATATATATATATATATATATATAAATATTTCAGGATATTAGTCATGACAAAACGAAAACTAATTGCTTAAGATAGTAATTAAAAGCGCGGAACAAAACAAAAAATTCGCTCTCTCATTTTTACCTATGACCACAGTATAAAAGAGTTCCATGCAGCTATAAGCTGTTGAAAAAATAATTAATTGTTTTAATTTTCTTCATTTGTTTTATGGTTATTTTCCTTCTGTCGTTAATTTAATTTTGTTTTATTTTTGCTTTTAGATAGTAATGGTAATGATGATGAAGTTGGTCGTCGGGGACTGTTTTTGTATTTTGCATTGTAAATTAACGGATTACAGTTAAAATACCAAATTAATTTTATTTCATCTTCGTGCAGAATATGGTATGTGAATTTGGTTTTGTCATAAAATGGTTGATTACTAATTACTTGTCCTAAGCAAAGTATTATTTTTGCATGATCATAATTGGTTTAGGTTTGTTTGAAAAATTGTAGTGCTTTAAATTTTAACTTTAAATTTTATACTTTAATATTTGTAAATGTGAGACTAACGGATTTTGATATTTATTTGTATATGATACTTGCTCTTTTATGTCTCACATCACCGGGTAAGCCATTTCGTTTTAGAATGCTCGATATTTTTTTAGTGTTTGCCGTTTCTGGCTTTGGTTACTGACAGCTTATAACTGACTTTTGGATTGATTTCTAAAAATAAACTGAGCACTTTATTTTTTTAAGGTCGGTTTTTAGTTCTTATATTCTTACTTGATGGTTCTATAATCGGCTACCCGGGTACTTATTGGTTGATATAAATATTAGTATCTACAATATAATTTGGATGGTTGATATTCTAATTAGTGCATTTTAGGCATCTTACACAGTGTTAAGCACAGAGTTTTGTATAGCTCTCCGTTTTTTTGGATTTAATTCTAAGCAAACCAAGCATTTTCCATTTTCCAGTGCTATCACGAATCTTTTCGGCTGACAATGATGGTGGTACTTTTGTTATCGAATCGCAAAAACCTGCTTAGTTCCCAGAAATGATGAAACTACCTACTAGTGCGATACAAACGATTGAAAATCGTCTCCCACAAAATATTCGCTTGTTCATTGTTTGAATGGTAAAGTTCTACGATTATCAAAATTGCTAAATATAGCCATTAAATTCCCCTTCGGTTAACATTTTCCATAGTCGCGCTGGTTTATTTCGATTATTTCTGTTATGTTCTTCATTAGTAGCCTTTGCTTCCCGATATGTTTAGTGTATGAGGATGGCCATCACGTCAAAAACTAAACACCTAAAAGTGTCTACTACAGACAACATATTGGTTAATCATTGCGAACCTTTTTCTGGACTTCTCAATATGTCTCAAGGTTTGTCTCTGCAAAGGTTTTCGTCGCCAAATTTTGCCTTTTATCGCTTTTCAAAAATCTTGGGAGCTTATCTTACATAGTTTTAATCATTCGCTTGGGTCTGGTTATTAACATTTATATCATTTACCCGACAAACTTCAATTCTTACTGAATTCTTTAAACGTCATGTTCTACGATCAAATTTTCGTTATTTCTGTCTAGTGATGTAGAAAGCATTAATCTCCAGTGCAATTGTCGACTTCCAAAACTTCACCAACATCTTCATAGTGTGCGTGCCTAATGATCAGAGGTCAACTAATCAAAGGGTAAATTAACCATTATAGCCATCAGTATCTGGACATTTTGGAATATGCCAGTGTTTTGTTTAAACTATTATTAAAAACTCTTAAAACCTATGTCATGCTCTAACTTTGGAAATGAATTTCAGTGGCAATCGTGGCAAACATGGCAAACATGGGTTATATAAAAACGTTCGGTAGAATAGTTTTGGCCGTTTCTCTGTATTTTGCTCATTGTTTCATTATGTGCTGCGAATGCAGTTTAAGCAATATTTTATTTAGACTAGGTACTAAATTTTCAAAATTTTCTCAAGTTTTACAATTTTCCTAGATTGTAAAATATTAAAAAAAAGGCTATTGTGATTTCGTTGTTTTAAACCACCATGTTAAGCCAGTAAAACCACAATTTTTAACATGTGCAAAAATAATGGTTTCTGGCTTCATATATAGCTAATGGCGTATAGTTGATCTGTCTCTGTACTTTTAAGGAGTGAGATTCCAAAGTAAATCGATGTTTTATTTAAGGAATTCATTAACTCAATTTTTAAGTTATTTTTCCAAATTAGGAAATAGGAACTTTAAAGGGCTGTCAAAAAACATTTTGAAAATATTAAAATTTTGATTCATGTGAGCACAGTATAATATAACGTTCACCATCAAGCTAGGTCATGTTTTTTATACTATGCATGAAAAATCATTGGTTACAGGAGAGTTACTAAACATGAACCGATTAGGGTAAGCATTTAAAATAACTCACGGCTATTATAAAGTTTTTAACTGACACACCCTGTATTGACGTGTATATAACTCATTTATTTAACCCCAATTTACAACCATTAATTTATTTCTTTAATTACAAGTCAAAGTACATAAAATGAAAAAGGAATCATTTCGTAAATTATATTTTGTTACTTTAATTGATGCAATAAATTTAATTAGAGATGACTATAAAACTTCTTTGAGATGCATCATGATTAAATTTAATTACATCGTTTTCTACTTTGTTTTGGTTTCCTGAATTGGTTTTATTTATCAGAGCGTATCCATAAGATTATTGATTGAAAGTGAAACAATTACGTAAAATACGGTTTTCCAACTAGTTGTAGTGAACATTATTTAGATTTATTAGTAACGTTTTTTTATCTAAAAATATTTAGACTATGGATCTATAACAATCTATGTAATCAGCAAAAACACCTGCTGTACTGTGTCATTTATATTTTACTTAATTAACAAATTTTTTTATATAATTCTACCTCATACTTTGATCAATCCTTATACAGTTAATATAATGGTACAGTGAAAATATTTTTTTACCACTAAATTGTTAAATATTCAAATGATGTGAAAATGTACAACGGAAATGGAAAATAAGAAAATTAGAGGTAATTATTTATTCTGTTCATTAAAACAAAATGTAACTATTTTCACTGTAATCAAATAGTATCATAAAAGAAAGTACAGATTGTGGTCTTTATTAAATAAAATCTCAAATTTAACTAACAAAGGGGATAACACCGTCGCTGCCAGTTTATCGCTTTATAAAATTTTAGACACATACAAGCTGAGTATCTGACAAGTAGGCTATAATATGCAGTTCTGTAGTACCTCACTACTTTACTTTAGTATAGTACTTTACTACTGTAGTGTAGTACTTATGTCTTCCTCTGTCCCACCTGTTTTTTGCTATTGTTCAAAATTTACAGGGAAATCTAATTTTTGCATGATACTATAACCAATTCAAAGAATAATATCATTGACGAGAGTACACATCCTTGCATCGAGTGTTCCGAGTGTTGACCATGTTTCACTTTATTTCTCTTTGTATTGAATTCGGTTTCCAGCATCTCTATACTTTTTTTGTAAGACTTCAATTTCTTTGCAATGACGTTCCTATTTATGGTCAAATACACGTTCAAAATCCACGAAAAGCAGGTATAAGGGAGAATTCCTTTATTTGATTGTCCATACTGATGATTTGAATTGATTTGACCAGTTCGTTTGTTTCCTAATTTTGCATTAATTGCAGGTGAGATTCTATTAAGAAGGATCACTGTGGGTACTTTTATATAGTTGAGTTGAGAAGGTGTGTGTGTACCTTGCCTGTTCCTGCACTCCTTTAAGTTACTTTTCTTAGGGATCGTAATTGTCAAGATTTCTTTCTTTTTGTGGTATTTTGCTAGGATGTCATACTTGTTGTAGTTGGTGTTAATGCGGTTGCAGTTGTAGATGTCCTGCTTTGAATATTTCGGCGGTTGTGTTGTCTGTTCAAGCAGCTTTATTGTTCTTAAGCTTTTCAGTAGATTGATGAGTGTTGTTAATTTTGTTATTGTTGTCAATTGATGACCAGAGATTTTTGCCTCAGTTAATGATATGTTCTTTGAAACATTCCTCCATCTCTTTAACTATATATGTGGTAAGCTATTAATACTTGACCAGAAGTATTAGGTTCACGTTGCACATTAGAAATTTTGCCAATGATCTTTTTTATATACTGATGTAGTGCTCACATATTTTAGTTTGCTGCTGCTACCTTAGTAGTTCTAAAAATGTGCTCTACATATTTTATTCGATCATTTCTTGTTATTTCGATCATTTTTGTTTCACATCTGCCGTGTTTTGTTGGAAAATGTGTAACTTAAATTGACGTTGTTTATCTTTCAGATGTTTTCTTTTGGACTTCAATAACTATACCACTGCATGTATTTTGCATGTTTGCGCATATTTTTTTATAACTTAATCTAGTATCTGTATTTCCTCTAGTATTGACTAACTTTTAGTATCCAGAATGTAGCATGTGCTTCCCATTTTCATTCAACTATGTTCAGTATCTTCAACAATTAAGTTTTGGTGACATCCTATGTTTTTTTTTCAACTCTGATATAATTTAACTGCTAATGCACTTTTTAATAAATTGATGATCTTTAAAAATTCAATTCAAATTTATTGTTTGCAAGCATGTTTTCAAAGTTTTAAAAGATATTTAGCGATTACTTTATCTTAAATTAAATCTTTAAGGAAAGCCTTGAGGGACCAAGTTATATTCATTTAATGACCAATCGAACAAAAGTAATGAGTAATGTCTTGGTTGACTTCCAGGTTAACTTCTTGATCCTATTGATGTAACTTAAACGACTTGCTTGGTGAAATATTCCTGAAATGTGTATTTTACCGATTTTTTTGCGCAAACACATCAAACTCATAAGTGTATCATTTCAATGTACTATAACAATTTTATTACTTCCAATTTTCAAATCCATCGATTGAGACGTTCCCCTAACGTCTTTTTTATTTTAAATGTTTTTATCACCCAAAACGTATTAAATCTAATGAAATTTCTAATATAAAAAAACGAACAGAAATTATGATAAAATTGGAAGAGTATTTTTATTTTATTATCACGAGATAAACATTTTGTTTAAAAATGTATGATAAATAAAATAAAAATTGTTAGATTTTTAGGCAATTTACTTGAAATATAAAAAAAAAGCAAAACGATGTCAATAAATAAATAGAATGTTTGAAATACTGTAGGATATAATCAAAAGTTTAAGGTCAATGGAATATGATGGTCTTTATGATCAATCACAAATATACATCTAATTACGTATAACATTACAAAAAATCACAATAAATCAATAATCAGTCACTTTTTGGAAAATAGTCAAAAACTTTCAGTCAATATTAAGATACAGATTTATATATATATATATATATATATATATATATATATATATATATATATATATATATATATATATATATATATATATATACCACAACATTGTTACTCATCTAACGTTTAAACTCGATAGGTCATGTCATAAGTCGTGAATAAAGTTTCGTTACAAAAACCAGCTTTCGCTTTTAATGAACCATAAAAATAAAAATTAATGGTTCAATAAATTCTACATAAAAAAAGGGGAAATTTAATTTTAGCCACCCGATCTCACACACACACACACACACACAATTAAAATTTGACCACTTACACTTTTCAGTTTATTCTATTATATAACGTGAGACAAATTGCCTAACATTATTTTGCCGGAATATTGTATTGATTTAGACAATTTGCTGGAAAATGGAAAATTCAAATTTTTATTATATCATCATTAATTTGTGTCAACAGTTGAACAAAAATCCATAAAAATGTTGAAACATTTTCTATTTCGGCATTTTTATTATTTGTTGTTGTTTCAATTTTATCATTTCAATAAGCGGAAAATTCATTAGTCGTGTTTTTCGTTTTTTGTTTGTATTTACTATATTTTTTTTTATTGGATCCGGAAAACTGTGTAAAATTAATGAAATAACGAGCGACTAACAATAATTAGAAACTTTGATTACTTTTAAATGTTAAATTTACATATAAAGTGACGTTTTGCGTGAGCTTTGATTAACGCAAAGATTTGTTTTTGTTTGTTTGTTGAATAAATTAACAACTTAAAGGTGTGGGCAAATACTAATTTAAGTTGATAGCTTTTAAACATGCCTGTAACCGTATGTACTATAGTATTCATTATTATGGTAATCAAAGACACAATCATGTATATAGTTTAGGTTATAACATTTAAACAACGTCAGTGGCTAATCAACATTAACCAAGAAGTCATATTGTTGTAACAACCGAACAAACCAAAAAAAAAATTATCTGCCAGATTGTCTGAAACAAGTATATGGATAAGGATGGGTTTTGTGCAGAACATGTAGATAAACTAAGAGTATATAGCCCTTGCCTCGTAAACGACTTCTAAACGAGCATGTTATCACTATAGAATTCAACAACAACATCTTTGGTTTGCTGGCTAGCTTTGCTGACTACTCTCAAAATTTACCCTAAACATTTAAATATGGATACCGCAAAAATTTAACCAGACTCCACTTGTTAACGGACACGCGGTATATATGATTGGAATGTGAAACGTGTAGTCACTAAGAAACCCAAGTGCTTTTGATAATGGAGACCATGTGTTTCAAAGCTTATATATTGCTTTACAGCTGATACAACCTTGGCAATTTCAATGTTGGTTTTTTTATTGGGCCACAGGTGGAAAAAGCTGCTTTGGATTTCAGAGCAGTTGATAACGGTATGTGTAAGCTACATTACGTATGAGGCTAGAACCTGGCAATCATTTGTTTTCATGTGCCTACTGATGTAAGCCAACCCAAAGATAAAGACTCATTTTACAACAATTTGGATGATATGATCGGATTCATACTGGAGCACGACTTCAGAAAACTGGTTGGTGATTTTAATACTGGGGTTGGCAAATATCAGATTGACCTATGTGAAAACAAACGTTCGTTCTCCCGACAAAATTTAGCGACCGATAAAAGGGAAAGAATTATGTACTTTGCGATCACTCACGATCTCATAGTAGGTTTGCACTTTTTTTTCTAATAAAAATAACCACTTGGAAATATGATCACACACTCATTAGACATTCCAAAACTTACATTTAAATGCTAAACTTAAGTTTAATAAACAAAAATACAATATTAAAATCTTGTTGGTTCAGCACCATTGTGGAAACCAACCACCATTTTGACGATGTGAACGCTCTATGGGACATTGATTAACATTGATTATCGGTGCTGCCCAGGCGACTCTGTAGTTCTAAAAAAACATACTAATTAATGATTGGTTTAGTGAGGAGTGTTGTTTTTCTGTTGAGCAACAGAATATAGCATATAAAGAACCGCGAACAAAATGATTTAGGCCTAAGTCTTACGCTATTCAGGAACAGAATGAAACCTCTGTTTTATCATCCATGCAGTGCTCGACCAATGCAAATAGCATTTACCTGATTTACCTAATGTTTAGTAAGTGTCAAACTATTGGAAAGTTTTTACAAAAGGAGATCGCTCAAAATGTGGAAACTATCGCGGCATAATATATAACTCTCTTTTGCTCAGTATACAAATTACTTTCTTATATAATATTGGCGAGAATCACGCCCCTGACTGAAAAATTTGTAGGTGAATACCATGAAGGATTTCATTTGAATCAATCATTCACTAATCTATTTTTTTCGCTGAGGTTGATTCTTGTTAAATATTATGAAATATCTCGTGGCATACAGCAGGTGTTCTGTGATTTTCAACAAGTTTATGACTCAATACATCGTGATATCTTTTGGTTTGCTTTACGATGTCTGAGAATACTTGACAAATGTGTGCATTTATTTAAAATTACAGTAATGCCAAGTCACAATGTTATGTCAAAAATTCAGAATAAATTATCAGAAATTTTTGCAGTTAGCTCTGGTACACGGCAAGGAGATGCTCTCTCTTTCTGCGATACTCTTTAATCTCATGTTATAATTTATCTTTCATAAAAGTAAAAAACCTCAATATAACATCTTGTACCGTCAGTACAACCAGGGCGTGTCATTTGCAGATGGTATCTGTGTTATTGGATTGAATGGCAATGGTATCAAATAACTACTGTATCCATTTATACGCTTCTTAGCTTCTTAGCTCCATTAGTCTCAAAATTAATGAATCCAAAAAAAAATATATGATCCCTAGTTTTAGAGACGCAATGGATGTTTTACAAGTGGAATGTAGTTCCACAAAAAAACCTGATATAGTGATGTTACAGCTCTATTGAATGAATAAATATTAAATTAACTTTGCCAATAACATTGAAATCAATTGGATGAAATCTTAATTATAAATTTACTTTATTTTCAGACAAATCAACGAGGTTTTTCTGGTAAGTTTAAGATGTTTAAGTTTAAAAAAGATATATTAATTTTATATGAATATCACTAAGAACGATACTAGCAAGACTTCTAGCAAGAATTCAGATTTATTCTCTTTAAAAACACCAATCGTCATTAAGTTAATTTGTATTCCGAAAAAGTGTTATTTCGTACCACTTAACATCGGTTGGAAAACCATAAACTACTTATGACTTTACTATACTAAATTTAATTGCAATTTAACAAAAAGGATACTGTTAATATAATTAAAAGCTAACTGATTTAATAATTTCTTAAAACATTCATAATTTAATAACGAAAAGTAAATAAAAAAATGTTGTTCCACTCCTGTTTCTTGGTAAAAAAAAACGAAGAAAATATTTTTTCAAATTTTCCGCTGTGCTTGTTTACGTTTATTTTCCAAGATTTTCATTTAATTTTTCAAATACAACAAAAAACATAAATAGATTATGTAGAACTTGGAAGTGAAATGAGAAACTTTTCTAAGAGAAAATTTGGCTGAAGGACATTATTGATAATTTAACCACTAATTTTAAGAACATAATATTTCATTTGATGATTACTTTAAAGATTTAAAATAAGAGGTTGGCCATCGTTGCCTATGGTATTGTATTAATAGTCAGTACCAGGTCACTTCCATTACAAGCTAATTTAACTTAATGTACCTTATAGGATCTCATTGAATTTAAGGATATCATAGAATAATGATTGATGTAATATGGTTTTTTATAGTGAGGCTGGAAAAAGGGTTCAATGTTTCAAATAGCATGTTATTTGTTGAGAATGCTGACTTTTATGTAAAGCGACTCATATGTAAAAGGTTTTGCTCCACAGCAATAGCACAGTGCTATCTGCAATAGATAAGCCTTAAATTTCATAAAAAATGGTTAAATTAATAAATATTTTGTTAATATTTCTTTTGTAATTCTTTTTCGGTTTGTGCCATAAAGTTTTATAATCATGCATTCTCTGGATTTTGGAAATTTTTGAAATAAAAGTTTTCATACCGAGCAATTGGGTCAGTGATTAAAGCTGCGGTGTTTTGGTCGGGAGGTATCGGTTTTGAATGTCTCTACAGGATAGGGTTTAAAAGAAAATTTTCATCACTTGATCGCAATCGCTGATGACGATGAACACAACTACGATCCCCTGTGGGAGTGCAAAATTCATGAGCCGAATCATCGTTCATGCCAGTATAGCGAACCTCGTTTTTCGTACGTCCAGAACTTGGCTAGTGACGGCCTAAAGTAGAACTTTAAAATAACCGCGAAAGAGTTAGAAGAACTTCGGCCCCAGAATAGATGGCATTGATTAAAACATACAAAATGGTTTCATGGTTAAAACATCAAGTATTTTCTGGATTTTAAAAATTGTTGATGTGTGGCTTCAAGACAAAGTTAACAAAAGTTTTCATTAGCTAACCGTCATGCAATTTTTTATTTTGAAATTTTTCGATTTGGGGCTCCAAATAAAACTTTCATGGGCTGACGTTCATGCATCTTCTGAATTTCGAAAATTTTTGATTTTTAGCATAACATCAAAATTGTTATGGGCTAACCCCATAATTTTGGAAATTTTCGAATTTAGAATTTTGGAAATTTTTTTGGATTTGCAAGATATTAAGATCAAAAGAGAAGTTCTGAAAAGCCATGAAATTTCTAAATATATAGTTTGATCACAACAAATAAAGTTCACAGTGTAATTTTTAAATAACTTTTTAGTGTCTGTTAAATAAAGTGACTTTTTATTGCTTTGAGTGTGATGAAACGCCAAAACTTATAAACTTTACATGCTTCTGTCAGAGCTATAAGCATATCTAAGTCTCAATCCGCTAACTAGTAAACAAACAAATCGACAACATGTAATATATCAATGGTGTGTAGTGTCAGATTATTCCTACAATTAAATCGTTTAAAATCAAACAAATTGAGTCACAACTACTAAGTAAATAACATAAAGTACTAGCGCAACATAACTTCAAGAGTATAAAATAAACAAGAAAATCATCTCCTGTGGTTTTTCTTTTTCGTACTCTATTTTTTCCAAACCAACATATTATGGAAACACACCCTCATATCACTCGCATTTTATTATTGTTATTGTTTCCCAGTTATTATACGTCGGTAACAGTTATCTGTTACATATATTAAATATGAATTATGTAAATATGACTTGTTGTTGTATTATGGGTTTTTCACTATATGTAGAGTGTATTTACACTTGCTGGATCCAACATATGATGAGAATGTGCAAGATGTTATTTTTTGAACAAAGGGTGATGGTTGTAAGAAAAAAGGTGGAATGCTATTGTTTTATTGTTTAGTACCATAAGTTTTTATGCTTTACAATATGTATGTTATTTGTGTCATTTGGCGAAACATATAACTAAAGAATGAATTAGATAAAGAGTTTTTTCCCTATTAAAATGAGATTGGGATGTTACCATCACAGTTTTCATAATTAATCTGGTATTATGTGTCAGTTGCACTGACTTTAATTGTTAATCTGTCTAAACTATTTATTAAACAATACAGATTGTGCTATAAAATCTAAAGTCAATATTTTGATTTACTAATGAATGGCAAACGACATGAAACACGTCCCCGTGGAAATCTGTTGAAAATATAAATATTTTAAACAACAAATATAAGAAAAATTTATTTTTGAATTGGAAAGTATGAGTAAAAAAAATTTTAACAGTTTTTGCGTCTCACGTTCATTTTCCACGTTCACTAGCCTTACTTTGATCTACTCAACGTGGGTTTCCATATTTATCGAACCCTTTATGTATATGAACCTCTCCTTTTTGGTGAAATTATTTTGCCATTTTAATTTCGTATGCATAAACCTATTTCAACCTTTTATAATACTTTTGGAATGATTGATATTAAAAGAGGAGAATAAATAAAACTCGAGTATGGCTGGCAAGACAAATCTGTAGCGGTTTTTAATAAATAAAGGGCTATGTGATGATTGCGTTTAATATCCTTACCGTTGTCCTTACGTTACAAAGTTTCTAAATTTGTTATTGCTTTTATGTGAACGCCTTTAAGGATGGTTAGATAACAAAGCGATGAGAAAGCGGAGTTTGATAACTACTTAATTATTCTGCGATTACCAACAGATGAGTCAACAAATTCTATTTTGGAGCATGAAACGCATTTACCATTGTTGTTAAGGCCCCCAAACCTGTTAGGTCCAAAATCTTCACAAATTTTCACAAAGACAAATATTAGTAATCCGTTTAAATACAATAAATTAATACAAGGCAAGATTTATGAAGAGTGACGTATTAATCAAGAGCTTCAAATCCATATTTCACGTAAGCAATATTGAGTTCCTTAGCCAAAATATAACTCCGATCAGCATTTTCAGTTTAAAGCCTCATGATCAACTAAGCGCATTCAACAGTTTATCGGGATAGTAAACTATTGCAACCGAATTATTAATAAACTTGCCAAAATATGCGCCCGGATTCATACATAGCTACTTTAGTCAAGAACCCAAAAACTGCCAAGAATTCCACTTGATCCAAAGAATGCAAAGATGCATTCATTAACTCAAAAAACCGAATTGCGGCCATTGTAACGTTTCTGGCGCATTCACTGAATAACGCAAAATTTAGATTATGTATCCAACACTGGCGTTGGCGATATTTCCCATTGAGCAAAGATCTGTTTATTTTATCATAACGCAAGAAAGTTCAAAGGAAAACAAAACCATCTTCCAAACAGTTCGAAATTTGCCTATGGCCATGACTTTTTTTATAGTTACGTGTCGCGATTTGGTGTTCCGAGTAACATTGCCGATTAATGATCATAGTTTGAGTCAAAACTTTTCGCCTCTAATGACGTGGTTGAAAGTTTTCATCTTCAGCTTAAAGCTGCACTTTTGGCTAGAGCAACACAATCCACTGGAGCTCAAAGGTATTCATAATTCTTCTAGGTATCCGACCCACAGTAAAAGAAAATCTGAAGTGCTCACCAGCTGAAATAGTTTATGGACAAATCATTAATTTACAGTTTTTTTAGACTTTTTTCGGAAGCTTTCACTTATAATAGAGTGATGTAGTGACTAATGATTTTAAACACGAATTAGTCATACGTAAAAGAATAATCATCATGAAGCGTCATCTACAAACTAACACTTGCAACGTTTGTATCTTGACTGCTTTACAGTCTCGCAAAGATTTTTCCAACGTTGGACGACGATTACGTAATAAACGATGACCTAAGACGAGACCAAAACAAACAAGCGATCGATAATGAAACGATGACGAACTATAATACTAAATGGTATAATATGTTGAAATTGACAACGCGGTCTCTTTCAACTTTTTCCTTTGGATTTCAAGTGAAGCGGATGAAAATTACTTAAAAACCTAATTAAAAATTATAAAATAAAATTTTTGCAAAAATTAATAAAATAAGAAAATACAAATTAAAAATAAATATACTTAATTTAAAAACAAATAATAAAATTGAAAAAAAAGAAAAGATTCTTTTTTGAAGATGAAAAAAGAGTAAACAAAAAAGCGGGAAAAGATGCTACACCAACCAAAAAGAAGGCTGCATCATTATCTGAAAGGTTTAACCAACACCAGTTAATATTGCTAATCCTAACAAACAAATAGCCCCTAAAGTGCTAGATAAAGAGAAGATGATACTTCCAGCTCCTATTAATTTAATAGGAGAGAAAGAATGCAATTCCATCAATCACCTATTGAAATCTTCATAAAGATCGCCTAATAAAGCTATATATAAAGTCCTACAAGGTATATTGAGAAATCTAGAAGCGATTAGATGGGCAAGAAGTAGGTCTAAAAAATACACTTGGAGATATTTGGTTGAAAAAAATGTTGATAATATGTATCAAAATATAAAAGCAAATTATAAAATTAAGCAATGAATAAGACTCTGGGATTCCTCAGTATTCTACTGGAGATACCACAGTTAACAACGACTAAATAGTAGCAGCTGTTTGCAACCGATCAAAAGCAAAAATTCAAACTCAATGTATCTGTAGTACTTTAAGATCTGCATTTATTTACATCCGTAGGTTAATAGCAGAAACCAAATAATATAATATTTGGTTTCTGTTAATATGTAATATTAACAGAAACCAAATATTATATTATTTGGTTTCTGCTATTAACCTACGGATGTAAATAAATGCAGATCTTAAAGTACTACAGATCTTAAAGTATTCTTTGTAACAAGAGGGGTTTTTTTAAAATTGTAAATTGATGCCAGAGTAATTTAATTATGATTATCATATCAAACTATTTCATAACCTATTTAAATTTATATAATATTCTAATTGCAATATATGAATATATTTAACCTCCCATCCATACTACACCACTATAATATTATGTGACCTGTTAAACATAATACTCACTATAATGTAATTTGAAACACATGTTAAGCGGGACTAAGTTGTTGTAAAACTAAATATATGTGTTAAATTTTTAAAACGGGTGGATAGGTAGGTGTGGTGTTTTGGTCATATATAATATTTTAATAATGAGAAAATTATTTTCCAATATTATTTTAGTATATAATGAAACTTTTTCGTTTGTCTTTTCCTTCTATTCTAAAAGTATAATAATATAACCAAAGTTATTTGTCAAAGCTTTTTTAGTAAAGTAGTTAAGTTATTATTAGTTTTAAGACAACTTTGTACCAAAAACTTTCACAGTTTTATTTTTAAAGTAAATTGATATCCTTTGTAGAATAATTTTGGGTACATTATTTTTAAGAATTTGTGTGCTTTGTTATGGTTCAAACTTTTTTAATACTTTAGCAGATTGAATACAAAGACAACAAAACTATATATGAGATTATTAAATAAATCAATGCTTAATTAATCGATGAGCAAGAAAATGAACGATTATAAATAATTTAACAACTTACCAGTTTTTATTGTGGACCGCCATGGCAGTCAAATGCTGCTTTAGAAAGTTGTCAAATACAGTCTGCAGAAGTGTGTAAAGAGGATCTATCACATTAGGAATTTACAATGGTCAAGTAGAGACTTAAAAAGAATAGTTCATATTGCGTTGATTGCATTATTTTTGAGCTATTAATATTCTTTGTATAGAATATATTTTAATGTTGAAAAGCATGGCAAAGCAAAATGGTGATCGATTATTGAAATGTGGCCGGTACGTTTTATTTTATTTTTTAGAAAGGAGACTACTCAAAATGCGAAAGCTTTCCTTTGCACAGCATATAAATTACTGTCTTACAAAATTTTGGAGAAAATCACAATACTCTGGGGGAGCATGTTGTAGGTGACTGCCTAGTTTTTGGATTAAGTTTTTGGGTGATGATGGTTTCTTTTAAATATTAATTAAGATTTCGAGTTGTGAGTTGTTCTTGGAAGCAAGGCTATAATACTGAATCCATATATAGTTACGTCGAAGTTTATTTTTCTTTTGGACATAATTCTCACTCTTAATTATTCCATTGAGGTCCCTAGGCTTTCTAAAGATAAGAATCGGATGATCGGAGAGATAATCTATAACTATTTGTAAATTACCCCCCAGGACTATTTCATCTTAATGTTTACACTTATTTTAACAGTGATAGTGTATTAGCCAGTATTAGCAAACAATTTTTACTGGTGTTGTTGGATCCAAGCAGATTGATTCTACTATTTGTGTCTATTGACCTATAAAAAAATTTCTAGAAAAAGGATTTAACCCATTTTCTAACGTGGACCAACTCTATTGTACATGATTGGGTATAAGTTATCATCTCCATTAAAAAACGCCTTTGTTCATTTTATTGAAGTTATTTTGCACTACTTTTTTATTTAATTATAGCTTTCGTAGATTAAAACCAGCTTGTTGCTCCTATCATTAGGTCATCAACCTATTATCCTCTTATTTAATTACGTTGGATGCTTTAGGTTTGATTATAGCCAATAATAAAACAGAAATATTGCCATATGTAACCATATTGAGGTGGTATAGGTTTGAACTGGCTCAGACTCTTTCCATCTCCATAAGAATTGTTGATAGTATTGGTTATTGTCATATACATGTTTCCGCAAATATATTTTTTCAATACCTCCAGTGAACTTATCTTACCTAAATGGTATCATAATGTCTAATAATGGTGATTAAAGTACTAGTACCACTGTTAAAATTACGTTTAAGGACATTCCAGTAGTATTTATTTGCATTTCTCCTCTTTGTCTTTATTTTTTCTGCTCTTGGGAATCTCTTCGAAGACTGTGATCAGCTTCCACTGAACGGAACTTAGTATTTAGTGCCACTAAACCGTTAGATAGTTCAATTGTGCCCAGTTGCAATACTTTCATAGAAATTTCGACTTCAAATAGAACTTGCATTATGGTTAGCGTATTCAGTCTGTTTACCATTTGTCATAACCCGAAAACATCAAAAATTCAGAAAAAGCATGATAGTTAAAACTTCTAAGCTATACGTTTCAAATGACATTTGGGATATCCTCGTTTTGCTTCATGGCCAACCCTCATTGTTGCGAATGCCATATCTTGATAAATCTAGTACAAATGGAGTCTGGCACTAATGAAGTACTGTTGATTGCGAGTTCATTTGTTGATATGCTTCCGCAAGTTTTTTTAGTTGTTGGGCGTATATATCACTGCTAATTTAAGGTCAGCTTCACTGTCCTGTTGATTTTAGCCTTAACGTTTCCTCCTCTTAACTGTATTAAGTCAAATTCGATTTTGAAATATTCATCTTCTCGTTTTGCGAGTGTTTTAAACATATCGCCAACGATGAGTCCGATTGAATTATCTACTCTTCTAATCAGCCGTCAATGATAAAAATCGTTCTGAATCAGGAATTTATTGTCCTGTTTGATGTTATTGAACTGTCAGCGAAACTGTTGCAGGCTGAGGTAGCAATATATTTTAATTTCAGGTGTGCAGGTTGTCACATGCACGGACAACTAGAACAAGTTTAGAGCTCTTGCCTTTTTTTTCAGAAAATGATATACGATTTTGTACCAAAAGCTTTTGATTAAAGCTTAAATGACTTAATTTATTTTCATAAATGTTCGGGCTAACCATTTGCCTAATTTTATTACAAATTGTTTACTACAAATTCAAAATTTCTAAAAAGGGTGTTAGCAACTGGGTTGAAACTTAGTAGTTTGCTAAACATTAACTATGTATGCAGTATCTTTATTTCAAATAAATTTACCGTTAGTTTATAAACCAACCTTAAAACATCCTAAAATATCATAAGTTATACGCTGGGAGAGTATTCTCCTACAGTATGCTTCGTTACAATTAATGGTTGAGTCTAATGATCTTTTACTTAAACCATTACTTGATCAATTGCATATTTTTATTATTGCCCATAATAACCACAGAGTTATTCAATCTGAATATTAATTTATGCTCAAAATATGAACGAATTTACACAACAATAATTCATTGGAAAATGTAAAAACTGCAGATACAATAAATTTTCTTAATTAACACAATAAAAAAAAAAGTTTTTGCTGGAAAATCGGAAAAGATAAACCTCAGAGAAAATATTAAACAACACGAAAGCCAGAATAAGTAGTATTTTTATATAGCTAACGAAGCTAAACATCAAAATACATTAATTATAAAATGAAAATAATTTTAATGGTGAACGTATAAATTTTCCGAATGGAAATTAGTTTCTCATGTTTTGTTTATGAGCTTTTCTATGTTTATAGATGTATATAGAATTTGGTTGTGGTTATTGTTGCACATACCAAATGCAAATGTTTTTATACTAAAATGCTGATACTACGAAATAATAAATGAATTTTATGGAATTGGCTTTAAGAAAGTGTAAGAATGTTTTAATGAATTCTTAGAAAGAAGATCATCAAATGTATACATAAAATAAACCACTTTAATTGCATTATGAACTAAATATGCTTAATGGACATGTTAGAGTATTATGGCAAATCTGCCATAATACTCTACTACACCTGCTTTTATTTATTTCAATTCAGAACAGGTTTCATCAAATTTAATCTCGAAGAACCTTTCTTTATATAATTTCAGTATTTTAGCGAATAGTATTTAAAAATAATAATTTTAACTTATGATTAATTCAATTAAATCGATTAAGTTTTCATGCTAAACTTTACCAAATGTTGGCGAAACGTATACAAATATGGTTGGGTTTTATTTTGGGATTAAGATATTTCTCTAGATTAACAGATTTAAACTTTTAATCACTACTTTCTCGAAGAGAACATAACTTGTTGCAGCAAAATTGGTCTTTAAGACGAAGTTTTGAGTCACGGTTTCCCAATATAAAGTACTTGCTTGTTTGTTAACCATGTGGTTGGAATATTGTACCGAGGTGTGCTACAAAACTTTAAACTTTATCTTCGGTATTTTGAACCCATTTCTTACCTCCTATCTTTATTGAAGGAATCTGCATTGTGGGTCTTTTAATTATTTTGGTTGCTTTCCAAAGTGAATAATCAGTAATAAATAATCATTAGTTACTTTTCTCATAAACCATTACTGTAGACATGTAGAAGATTCATCTTCAAACTATTCATAGGATTCTAAAATTTCGTACCGAAACATAAAAATAAAACAATAGTCCGAAGTTTTGACGATGTCAATATTTTGTTTCAAGAAATTAAACTGTATAGTTGCTTCAAATATTTTGGTGAATTTAACCAAAATCTTTTCGGGCCTTAGGTCTATTTAAAAAAATTGAAGGTGTTTCTTCTAAACTACACAATTTTGTGTGTTCGATAAATGGTTACCCTACGGTCACATCGGTAAACGAATTAAAGTTTCTTTTCCAGTTTTTTTTTTACCAAAAAACAGAAGGTTACTTTAATAGTGCCAACTCGGGGGAGAGTTGCGCTTCAGCGTATATCAAGCCAGTGTATTTCATAGCACAAAGTAATGGATTGGTAAAGTTAAAGATAATTCTATAGATTTTTCTGATTCGGTAGACCTCAAACAGTTACTGATGTAGGTTTACTAAGTATCGTATTAAAGTGTTGGATTTTTGATAACGGTAATTGAAATACAGGGTGCGTAAAAATTTTATTTAAGAAAAAATAGTACATAAATATGTCATTGTAAATATGTTCTAGACTGGCAACACCGTAGCTATATTTAGAATGTAAGTGGTTATATTGTATCTGCTTCTGTTTGAGAGATTTAATGCTTTAAAGTAAAAAAATACGTTTCACAATACTAACATTGTCAAAATGCCTTTCAATCAACTAATTACAAAATTCCAATCTTTTATGGTTGTCTATAGATTGTATTTCCATAACAGGTGTAGTATGTTTAAAATGAAGGTGCCTTCTTGATGAATTCTGTAGCGAGAGACGTTCCATTGTCAAGAGAGCCTCCTTATACTAAAAGATGGATTTGCTATATAATCCAAATAATTTAGTGAGGTTTAATGACGCTTTATCCACGTCTTAAGATCTGGTTAGGATATCTCGCAGCATTCTTTGACTATTTCTATGCACTATTCTAAAAACAGCATTCTATGTATATTTGGAATGTGCGTTGATATTCTTTGCGAACTCGTGATGGTCTTACCATCGCAAAATCCATATTAATATACTAAAATGGATGTACTCCTCACCTGAAAACTGTGCCACTAAAGTATTATCTTTCTTAAATAATTTAAAATTTTTGATTCACAACACTGACTCAACACTAGACAGTTTTTTAAAATTAATGAAAATATTTTCCAACATTTAAACAAAGGAGTGGATAATCATTGCCTACTGTTCTACTGAAAAAAACACTTTGTTTTTGTTATAAACTTTAAAGCTTTATCATCGATATAGTGATGTTAACAACGCCGTGATAAATGCTATTCCGACGAAAGATTATTACTAAAATTTTTAATATAGCCTATACAATTACCAATCAACTGTAAGAAGGTTATAACTTGTTTTGACTTTCCGAAAAAAATTAAGATAATTTTAATTGGCCAGTAAAACTGATTTTTTAAAAATACCTGTTCGTATTCAATAATCTTTTATTCATATAGCACATCCTCTTATGCCAAGAACGGATTGCTATCTTTAGAACCAACTAAAATACAGAAAATTTGCTCACCAAACGGAACAATAATCACATATCTAACTCATTCACTGGAAAACAGTGCTACGCGGCTCATTTCATATTATTTACATGAGAGAATGATGTGACTCCTCTTATTTAGAAAGAACATCGATTTCTACCAATTTTTCGGGAAACTCAATTTGAATGTATTTCATGTGTAAGTGGAAATAGCTTACATGTTTAACCATTGTAACGAATGTACAAACGTGTAACCGAATTCATTTCAATTTTTCAATAGGAACAAACAAAATAAAAATAAAAAAATGGAAAACTTTTTTATTGTATTATATTTTTTTTCAAATTTTTCCTCGAACAATTTTCATTTTCAATTCACTTTCGTTTTAGTTACGAATGATTGATTTGCAAACAAATACAAAAGTTACACATAAAAATGGTTAAATTTTTCGATCAAATAGATAGAGAAATAATTAAAATTAAAGATTTGGAAACGGATATGAGAAAAGTTTTTAAAAGTCGAAAGCTTTAAGTTTATCAATGTAGGCGAAATGAATTATTTTTTGTGATAATACGTGAAACGAGAAAATTATGGATTTTGTGAAATTAGAACCAAAGTTAATATAACTTAAGCTTTTTATATACATATATGGTGCTCAATCAATCTGTTTGCAATATTTTATTCTTAGATGCATAATTATTTTTTTGCAAAGAGGGCACAGACCTACTTTGACATACTTTAGAGTATGACAGATTGAAAACAAATAAATTACATTTAACTTGACCAAGTTTTCTCTAATTTGTTAATGTATATACTCACCGGTTGTATAGAGATGGTTAAGATTTTGGCTTAAACACACCGCAATCGTGAGTTTGACCCCCACCGCTGACCACAACGCCGTGACCAATTGTGTGTAAAATGTATCGTTGGGCTGACCACCTATAATATTTACCAATTGTAAAATATGTTCTGAAAGATCTTGTAAAAAATACCATCTAACAATGGTAAAATCTCCATTTGTATATAATATTGCGACAATATTGAACACTTAAACAAAATAAACTTAGTTTAACACATAAACCTACTTACAATTATTCAACACCCTAACAACTTAAAAACAAAATATTATGGTTTTGATCTCTATTTTATAGGCTTTTGTCAGTATTTGATAGTCCTTTAGTAATTAATTTCAATATGGCAAAGTATGATAAAATGTTTACATAATCACATAACGGCCATAAACTTAATATAAATTTAAAAAGAATTTTCTCCATTATTTGCAATGCATATTTTAAAAAATCCTTATTTAATTACTTAATTATAAGTCACAACAAGATTATGATACATTTTTGAAGAACGTTTTTTTATTTTTTTTTTTATTTAATTTTTCCGAAAAAAGCTTTAGAAAATTTCAATAATCTGATAATTGTTTGTCTGTATAATATAATTTGGTTATTTTGATTTAACAATTTTTGATATATTGGTACAGTCAACAACAGAATATAATAATTCAGATAAATCTATAAACAACAAAGCTTTTAATATTTTTTTAAATTAGTTATGATTTGTTTAAAAAATATTTGTGTGAATTAAGTTGGAATTGGTATTATCTATGATGTGTTTTAATTTAAATTTAGTAATTTTATAAAAATACTAGGATGGTAAAGTTTCAGTGAAAAGCAATAATAATGCCATGGTATAGATGCGATCAGTAAAATGTACAATGTATTCTCATAATTTAAACAAATTGGTGGCCGCAAAGATTCATATATACAATACTTTGTATCTGTCATGTGTTAGAATGCGATACAACAAATATTTGTACAACTCTACATATTACTTTACTAACAGCTTTAGAATAATTATGTTAACATACCTCGCTGAACCTCATGAAATATATGAAATATATAAATTAAATTTTAATAAAAGTATAAAACAAGAATTATATAGAGCTTAAAGGAGTATAGGAAAAGTACTTAGTAGTGTTGAGTCTTTTGATAAAGTCGATGCTTTTATGTATATAACCTAAAGGCTTTAATTATAATTGTAAAAATAATTTTTTTGTATATTAAATATCAAACTGCTCTTAGAAATTTACTAAAATATCTGTCAAAATCAGTCATGTTATTAGTCAATATTTATATTGGAAATAAATATATCTAACAAAATTTTAAGAATAATTACAAGAAATTGTGCTTTAAACTATTATTGAAAAAACTCAAAATTAAGAAGTAAATTTAACCCTTTCAATAAAATATTAATAAATTCATAAAACTGAATGTGCAAATAATAACTAATTTAAACATTAAACTTTAAACTTTAAACTTTAAACTTTAAACTTTAAACTTTAAACTTTAAACTTTAAACTTTAAACTTTAAACTTTAAACTTTAAACTTTAAACTTTAAACTTTAAACTTTAAACTTTAAACTTTAAACTTTAAACTTTAAACTTTAAACTTTAAACTTTAAACTTTAAACTTTAAACTTTAAACTTTAAACTTTAAACTTCAAACTTTAAACTTTAAACTTTAAACTTTAAACTTTAAACTTTAAACTTTAAACTTTAAACTTTAAACTTTAAACTTTAAACTTTAAACTTTAAACTTTAAACTTTAAACTTTAAACTTTAAACTTTAAACTTTAAACTTTAAACTTTAAACTTTAAACTTTAAACTTTAAACTTTAAACTTTAAACTTTAAACTTTAAACTTTAAACTTTAAACTTTAAACTTTAAACTTTAAACTTTAAACTTTAAACTTTAAACTTTAAACTTTAAACTTTAAACTTTAAACTTTAAACTTTAAACTTTAAACTTTAAACTTTAAACTTTAAACTTTAAACTTTAAACTTTAAACTTTAAACTTTAAACTTTAAACTTTAAACTTTAAACTTTAAACTTTAAACTTTAAACTTTAAACTTTAAACTTTAAACTTTAAACTTTAAACTTTAAACTTTAAACTTTAAACTTTAAACTTTAAACTTTAAACTTTAAACTTTAAACTTTAAACTTTAAACTTTAAACTTTAAACTTTAAACTTTAAACTTTAAACTTTAAACTTTAAACTTTAAACTTTAAACTTTAAACTTTAAACTTTAAACTTTAAACTTTAAACTTTAAACTTTAAACTTTAAACTTTAAACTTTAAACTTTAAACTTTAAACTTTAAACTTTAAACTTTAAACTTTAAACTTTAAACTTTAAACTTTAAACTTTAAACTTTAAACTTTAAACTTTAAACTTTAAACTTTAAACTTTAAACTTTAAACTTTAAACTTTAAACTTTAAACTTTAAACTTTAAACTTTAAACTTTAAACTTTAAACTTTAAACTTTAAACTTTAAACTTTAAACTTTAAACTTTAAACTTAAACTTTATACTTGATTGCACTCGTCTAGTGAGATTAAGGATTTTGGCCGTAAAAATGCCGTCCCGATAAAACTGGCGTATTCGGTAAGCGGCGACTACGCTTCCTTTATTTTGCAGTTTATATTGATGAATGGAGTCCTCGCATTGTTGATAGTCTCTACAACTGGAGCGGCTCTAACCGGTCACGTAACTCATAATAGAAAAACATATTCAAAAAAATTGATTATGTGTGTTTATTATAGCATTAAAATGTATTTTGCTTTGAATGAATTTTATGTGTATAAAAGTCACTTAGGTGACAGATTTATAACAAAGAATTAAATACAGTTCTTTCATTGAAATAATGAAACAATAATTGGACAAAGATTTTTATAAATAACTCAGACAGCTTCTTTGAATTATGGCTTTACTTTATAATAAGTCAAATTCAAAGAAATCATCAACGCCGACATCTACTAATTTATCTTATTTAAACTAATAACAATTCCACAGCACATTTCACATAATATGGTTATTAAGATATAAAAAAACAGTTTGATATTTTTCTGTCATCGTTAACAATAGAATTATGTCAATTGTCACACATAGTTGATAAAAAATGTTTACTCATCGTTTCATCCTTTCAACCATTTCGATGTTTTTGACTATAAACTCATATTTCTTTGTGCGACTGTAATAATTTTTTTTGTTGTCAACACTGTGAGGCAGTTGCTGTAGCTAGTCAAATAAAATGTTACCAATCAAAATTAAATCTCGTCAGATTTTAAAACCAAAAAACCACGAAAATACGAAAAATAAACCAAAATCGATAAAATAATCTCAAAATGTTTATTTTTGTTGTATTTATATTTCAAAATTGTGTGAACAAATTATTATCTTATTGTTCTACTTGCAAACAAACAAAAAAATATTCAATTCTGCCTCATAACTTAAGATACTTACGTAAATCAAAAGCTCAATGAGAAAAACGACGAAAGTAAAGTAAGAATAATGGTATTTTTACATTTTTTATAGGTGTGTGTGTAGGTGTGTGTGTAGATGTATGTGTTGTTTTCAATGAATGATGAAAACATAACTAGAGAAGAACCCAACAAAGCAAAATCCTCATTATATGTGTTATTATTACACGTGACAAGGATTGACAATTGGAAAATGGAACGCACAGTACAAAAATTTATATAACGAATGATTATGAAAATTGTTACACAAAATATAATTGAATACAAAAAATTGAAAAGATTAGGTTAGTTATATGAAAAATTGTCATTTTTGTGTTCATTTCATATACTTTTGTCGTTATTATGTGTGATAAGCTTTACGATTGTGCCGAGAATAAATGATAAACATCGCACACATAATTCATTCGTTTTATTGTAGCAATCGTTAAAAAGAAAATGGAAAATTAGTTTAATTGGAATGTTTGTCAAAAAATAATGATGCACACGACAATGATGTAAAAGGATTTTAGCACCAAAAAAACATTTTTATATTATTTGGGTCTTAAGTAAATGATAAATGGTTCAGGATGATATTAATTTTGTTGTCGCTGTGCTACAGCCACATTATTGTTATTGTGTGTATGAATCTATGGTAAATTAAATATTTTCAAACGAGTTTAACTATCTCTTGTACGAATTTTCTAGGTTTAGATAAAAATTTAAACAGAAAAGTTATTTAAAAAAAAAATCATAAGAAAGTCACTAAAAAGTGTGTAACATCCCAGCAAAAAGCAAAGTTCATATAAACTTTAAAAGAGTCGCCAGACTACACCATATCTTCAGGTATAAGCCCTTTTATATTAAAGACCAGAATAATCACCTACGTATTAACAGAGGTACGATCCTCATTACTTGCAGTGATCATTACTTTGATTTTAAAAAAATCGTCCTAGTCACAAAACAAGTTTCATTTCGGACAAGTTTCATTTGCTCCAGAGCAAAAATTATAATTTTTACCGATAAAATCACGAACTCGCCAAACGTTAATCTACTTAAACACTCAAATGAAACAATGAAATTTAATCTATTAACAAAATAGACAACTCTTAAAATTAGATAAGTCTAAAAACTGTTGAATCTTGCTTATACCTGCATTGATTACTAGATTATCAGATGGAATACTATCGAATACGGTATTTATCGACGAATATTATATAGAATAAGTTGTGTTTGTAAGTAAAAAATTACAACTCTATTGAGATTCACTCAGTAGCACTTGCAAATATAAAGTTTGCAAAGCTAATGTAGGCCACTCTATTGGTCATCTGTTTTAAGGTTTTTTTATTTTAAAATGTCGCATAACAATTGTAAATAGCAAAATGTCCTAAATAAATCTAGTTTAAGTAACCATTCAATTTTTTTTTTTTACCATTATTTGACCAGGCAAAATAAATAATCCTAATGAATAAAATCAGGACGAACCATGAAATAAAGTCATTTAAAAGTTATATCCGGTAAAAGTTATTATTCGGTTCAGAGCTTTTCTTGTGTAACGTTTCGGATTAAATTTTACTTTTATTTGATTAAATTAAGGTGATATGGTCCCTGCTTTTTTTTCTCTATTCATAAAATACCCTTCTACTGTATAGTTTTTCATTGGTTGGTTGGATGGTCGGTGTTAGTGGTTTGGTATAGATAAAGTTATTTTTAATTAAAGTAAATTTAGTTTATGTTAATGTAAAAAAAAATTAAAAATAAAATCCTAAACATAAATTACAACAAAAACATCGAACATATAATAGAATTTTATGGTTCAGTTAGATTCGACTACATTTAACTAGAAATAATCTACCTTCTGTGTCCTAAAACTATTTACCTCATAAAAATTACAAGGGCTAACCAGTATTATACTTTTGCCAGATTAATTTATTTCTGAACTCAAAATGTTTAAAAACTATTATAGTGAAATGATATAATTGGTTTAAAAGTTAATTAAAAATTTGCAAAATACTTGCATGTATACTGCCGAATAAATTCAGCACATTTAAAAAAATGTAAAAAATCTATAAAAAGCAAGATGGACCCTAAACTGGATCTTAGTAAAAATGTAATAAGACGTAAATGTGACAGAGCAATATTTCATTTTAGCCAGTATTACATGCAGAGAAATTAACTCAGCAATATATTGTTGACCAAGCCGTTGATGGTAAAGCCAAAAATATGACTGTTCTTCCTGGAGTTCCTTCTATTTCACAAAATTGTTTTAATTTAGTTTCTCGTCTCAAAATTGAATTGAACAATTTTTAGAAACTGCTTCAACTTTTCAAAACCAGGGACTTCTAGACCTTATCATTACAATGACTGTAACTTTTAACTGGT
This sequence comes from Tipula confusa, assembly GCA_963556175.1. Taxonomy (NCBI): domain Eukaryota; kingdom Metazoa; phylum Arthropoda; class Insecta; order Diptera; family Tipulidae; genus Tipula; species Tipula confusa. The sequence goes on along the minus strand of OY744476.1, from coordinate 195,165,322 downwards.
CTACAAATTTTCATTGAAACGTAAAATAGCAGCAGATAGACTAGATTTAGTTGTTCAAGTATTTATATTGAAATTAAATGACATTAGAAAAGGGGTGAGAAAACTGTAGAAGAAATGTAGAAAACTGTGACCGCATGGGTCTATTCAATAAAATAACAAAAGAAAGTTCTTCCACATGCTCATATTCTGGTGACATTAAGCCCTGAAGACAAATTCACAACAACTGAGCGAGGCAATAAAATGGTTTCTGCTGAAGTACCTGATGTTAATGTCAATCCGCAGCTTCCCAGTATTATGGTTCCCACCATCCTCAGAATGTTTGCATGGTTGATATCGTTTGTATACAAAAAAGTTTCTAAATGATTTGCAAGATATAACTGCTTTAAATTCAAATGGATATTCGGTATATCGTTCAAATTATATACTAATATTGGATAACAGACTCATCGTACCCACAATTACTATTTAAAGTAATTCAGTAAAAGCAGTGAAATACATTTACAAGGGATGGATACAGTTGTGCTCGTTTAACCATTCATCCGATATAAGTACAATTATCTCACATGATAAAGTGACATTTATCTCACAGAAGTTTGACAGTTCAATAATGAAAATGAGGCATTCATTACACGACATAGATTTTTTTTTCAAACAAAAAGTAACTTCTTGTTCCTCTTAAAATTTACCTTTTCTATATATGGAGATAATTTACAAGCAGAACAGGTTATCATTTATGATCATTTGCCTCAAGGGCAAGTTTTGGAATCTCAACTAAACATGCCTAATCCGGAACATAAGCTGGAAGGGTCATGAGAAGGGTCACTGTTTTTGTTTTAAAGACATGTATGTCTTTGACAGTTTTAGGGGCTGATTGATCCCTAGGACATACTGCGTTTCAGTTTGTGACTAAGGTTATTGCAACATTACAATTGGAAGTGAAATAAACATAAAATAATGGCTTAAAATTGTCTAAACTTATACATAACACAAGGAAATAATCAATTCGACCCAATTCTCGAGATGCCCAATAGCTGAGAAATACAAATTCTTTATGATCGATGAGGTTCCTATTTTTTTGTGTGTTTTCTATACAATCTTTTTCTGGGGCCGAACTCTTTTGCAGTTAATTTTAACGACCTTCTTTACACCGTAGCCAAATCGAAGACTCACGGATACAGATTCACTTTAAATATCCATCTGCATATTAAATTGCTCCAGCAAACCTGTAGTAATATGGACGATGGTTCAGCCCATTGTGCACTTCAACAGAGGATCATAGTTGTGTTCGTCACCATCACTGATTGTAATCAAGAGATGAAAAATCTCCTTTTCAACCGGGTTCCGTTTAGATTTTTTCGCGTTGAAACCGGCACCTCCAGACCCAAACACCACAATTTTAACCACTGCGCCAATTTCTCGGTAGGTTTCTACTTTGATAAAACAAGGATTACCTTGCATTGATATTCTGTTGAGAGATGTGATGATGTCTATTTGGAAATAAAAGTAAACTAAAAATATGGTTTAAAAAAAATCTGGCTTTTAAAAATTATTTGGGCTCTACACAAAAAACATATCTTTACCTTTGCCAGATTAGTTAATCCCTAAATTTTGAATATCTTAAAACTTTTATACGGATCATTGGGATGATTAAGAAACGCTAATCAAATGCTTAACATTTTATCGAACAGTAAAAAATTAGAACTTCATTTGTTATGGTTTGACATGTATTTGAAAAACAAATATGTAAGCTCAGAGTGTACCAGCGGCTAAACCGCTGGGCATATTCCTACAGTATCTTTAAAATTATACAATTTTACATTCATATGTTGCTATATCATAACTTATTAATTCGTCTAGATATTGTATATAATAATGTTGATTGTTTAAATATCAATAATAAAAAAGAATATTGCAACATGAATATATTTCAACCTCTGTTATCTTGTGTATGATGTTCGAAATTCGTTATGTTGATTAGATAAATTTATTTAATGATGAGAAGGTAAAAGTAATTGAATGAAAGCTTTATGTAAAGGTTTTTGTTATTTAGATTTATATAGCCATTATAATATTTCAACATAAATCATAGATGAAATATTATATAACAATGAAGTAAAAATGCATAATATACAAATTATTTCTAATATTAAATTTCATAATCCAAAATATTTTGATAATGTAAATATTGCATTGGACACACACAAATATGTTATTGGATGTTCCAGTTTTGATAAAGCGCGGTGGTTTTTAATTAAGTTTTTATTATTTGGTATAGATACGACTTGTGTGGAATTTAAATTATTCAGTAACATTTAAAGAATCTATGGAAAAAACATTTCCGTATAGTACATACCGCTATTTCTAGTAGCAAAAAGGAATTGTTTTTTGTGTACATATGTAGCGTTGTTTAAATTGACAAATTCCTGAAAATTACTATTTCAAGTATCTCAACTATGTCACTATTTTTTTAGCAAAGTAAAATAAAATATAAACGGCGTACACAGTAGTATTTCAATTTCACACATGAAAAATTTGATTGTTAACTTTGTGTATCACCATTTGCTAGGCAAATTGGATTTTTGTTCTTCATTTGTAATAGATCTAAAATTTTGTCTGTATCTGTTACTGTATAATAATACTATTTGGTGTTTTATAAAAAAACCTGTTTAAAATGTTAATTGAAATTACTATATCAATTTATATGACTTATTCGACTCAACGATCCTAAAAATTAAATTAAAATGTTTTACTTGAGTAGAGCCGCAAAACTAAAAATTTTCTAGGAAAACAGACATATATAATTATGTTTTGATAAATTTTATTTTGTTAACAAGTAAGTTGACTTTCTAAATTTACAAAAATAATTTTTTGATGGTCTTCGCATTTCCCTCCGGACATGATGATATTATAGCAAATAATTTCAATTAACACCTTTAATACATCATCTATATCATCCTTTGAAAGATAGCCAGTACATTTTTTAGTTCAAGTTAAGGCTACTATAATTTATACTTTTAATTCATGGTGTAAAATGAAATCTTTGGTTTATGAAGTGTAATATTGTAATATTATTATGTACCATATTTTTCCGTTGAGGTGATATTGCAATTTTAATTAATTTATTTTTTTTTCATTTTTGTAGATTGATGTAAGAAAATAGGTTGATGTAGGGTGTAATTAAATTATTCACGGTCCTATATGACTATCTAATCTGACTATCTGTTCTTGGTTTGTATTTTAAGGTAGGATCCATAGGCTTTTGAGAAAATAGTCGGTTTCTGAATAATCAGCGTTTTTGACCAGTGTCCATTTACTCGTTTGTAGGCGTTTGTATGTTCAACTGAAACACAATAAATGTAAATTGGGCAAACAAATAGTGTGACGTTTACAAGTACAATATTAAACGACATATAGGTGTGTCTTTCATTGTATATTAATTTAATAGTCTATATAATAAAGGTATGAACATATAGTATAGTGTAGTAACTATTATTTTTACAAGTGGTTGTCCTCAAAAATACATCATGGTACAAACGGTAGGATGATGCAATACAATCAAGCCAATTAGTCGGGATAGTAATCTTCTATTGTGTATACAAATTTTACTAAATACAGGATATATTTTGGTTTGCCATGCTAATCCGCTAGGAGTCGATTCTTCTTTTATTCTGAGAAAAAAATCTTTAAGCGAGAGGTCAATTTTTGATAACCTTTATCAAAGGATGGATGTTTAAAAAATGTGGTTTATAAAAAACATACACACAAATATTAAACTTTCCATTGAAACAATTTTTTTGATCACTAAAGCAGTAGGCGATGATTATCTACGCATCCTTTTTTTAATATTGAAAAAACAAAAATTACTTTTTTCATTAGTTTTGAGACTCTATCTAGTGTTGTCACTTGTCAGTGTTGTGAATCAAATATTTTAAATAAATTAGAAAATAAAGAAAATAAATATTTTGATGGCACAGTTCTCAGGTGAAACATATCCATTTTGTTTACCGATTTTGCGAATGCTAATGAATGACCAGCATGCAAAGAATATCAACTCAAATTCCTAAAGCGTCGCTTTCTTGATGCAAGAGTATATTGCCTAAAATGAGTATATTCAGTTATAAAAATTAAATTTCATGTTTGGTTAACTTTAAATATTAGTATTTTACATGAATAACAAAATAAATGTTTTTTTATATTGTATAAAATTTTTAAATAGTAAACAATCATCAAAATGTTAATGAGTAATTGAAAATTTTAGTTTTTAATAACTTGCTTCAAAGGTATGCAAAAGAAAATGGTCGAGTTTTTAAAATGACTTGCTTAAAATTTGTTTTGGAAGTTTTATTCCAAATATGATGTATGAAATTGTATATTGATCTAGATACTGATATCGATAGCTTTTGGTTGAGGTATCAGTCATCACAATCAAAGCACTGTTACGCATTTTATTCAACATTTAATAAAACATCAACAGTTTTTTGCTTACATTTTATGCTAAACCTGAAGTTTTTTTAGTGATTAACATATATACTAAAGACGAGAAGTTCAGATTGTTTTATTAGTCATCATATAGTTGGAGTATTATTACTAGTTCTATTGATATTTTGGCAGACAATCATAAACTGTCAATTAATCCAAACAACAGTGGTAACAGCTGCTTATGACATTATAAAAACCTCAATTAGTTAGTGTCCCAGTTACGAAGGCTAATTGTTTGCTTTTCTTACGATCTACTTGAAACGCATGTTTTCGCAAAATCACTTTGACTCAATAATCCTTTGTTTTAAAGCCAATTAACTTAAATTTTAGTCAGATATTCAAATGGTAAGATACTAATTTATAAATATTTCCTCAAATCATTTGATTTCCAAGTCTCAATCTCAAAAAAAATATAAATCTTTTGGCATAATATATCCTTATACGTGCGTAAATATGTATATTTAATTCTCTTCCAGGTAGTGATAATATAATCGGATAAATACCTTACAGCAGCTACACTAATAAAAAATTAATTAAATCAGACGTATGTGTTACTAATCCTCAACGGAAGGATAATGAAAAAAAAAAATACAGAAAGAAGAAAATTTCAATCAAATTTTTCTGCCTAGATAAATTGTTTGAGAAATAAAATTAATTTCCGGTTTCATTAAATTCTGTTATTAAGTCAAAGTAACGAACCTTACATAAATGATTTGGCTCGATTAGATTAAAATCCATAAAGCTACATTAAAGGTGCAGTACCAAAAATTTCGTATTAATGTTTCTTAAAATGAAACAATGCTATTTTCGGGGAAAACTCAGTTCAGGAAAATAACATATTTACAACTGAAAAAAATGTTTAGCCTTTGATAAAATATAATTATGTGCTAATATTCTCATTTTTCTAAATGTGTGTAAAATACATTTTCAATTATTAATCAACTTATCGTAAACAAATATTTTTAAATAAATTGTGTACTCACATCTTTCACACTCTGGTAATTTTTATTATATAGCTAATACTAAACGTGTTTTCGATTATATCAAAAAAGTCAATTGGGTTTGATTTCCAATAAAAGCTGGTCTTCTTTCATATGGCATATTTAGTATAAAGTACATTTCTGGGACATCATCTTGTTGAGATTTTATTGCGAAGTAAAATCGATGTTTTATTATCACAATCACTATTCTTTGACCATTTTAAGGTTCCGTGGATTTTCGATAAATTTTTCCCACATAAAGTTTAATTTTATAGTAGGTCATTCCAGACCACACGAATATACTTTACGTTAACTCATTTATTTGTATATCTTCTAACATCTAAATGTCTGCTTAATATATATATGGCAACATTTCTATTTCTAATGGATAACTTGAATGAAAATATAGAAAAACATCAAATGAAAGAAAAAATTAAATCATATTTTTAAATAAATCCAATCTGTAAAGGTTTAAAATTCATATTTAATTGAAAAAATAAATTGTTTTATGTAATCCACTTGAACTACGCGGATTTCAATAAATTGAAATGAAAAGGTATTGTTAATTGGTAGAAATAAATATGAGGTTGCAGTCAATTTATATGGATTATTTTCAAATTACCTCTATAAACTAAACTAATTGCATTTTATTCAAATAGTTTGAAAAGCTGCGCATAAACAAAAGAGGAATAGAAATAAATTAAAATTGTTGTGCATAATGAGTATTGAAAGGTTTAGGTTAGAAAACCAAATGTATAGTCATCTAGATTATATATGTAAGCCAGTAAATTATTCAGTGGCAGACACAAAAAAATTGTAATATGAATAGTCAGTCGTCCAATAGAAGAAACGCATAAAAGTAGTAATTGTTGAATGTGTGAAGTTGAATGTAAATAAAAATATCAATACTATGGATATATAGTTAATTCATTGGGCATAAAACAAACATGGTTACCATCTATACCATAAAGAAACCAGGGTTTTAAACACAAATTATTCCAGGGATTTGTAATCCACACTTGTACGTCCTACTCTTCATCTGGCTGGAAAAATATTGGCTTTAACTTCAATTATGGACCAAATTACGTTCTCTTTATACATAATATAACACCACCACCTTTTTAAACTGTTGATGGATTGCATTTTCCCCCAAACGATTGCTGATCTTTATTTGCTCTTTTGTAATTTAGCTTTCTGTTTCAAACTATCTCGAAAGGCTCTGAACATTTTCAGAATTTCGATTTTACTGGTAAAACTTAGTAAAAACTTACAGGTATTTAATGCTTCTATTTAGAGTAATATTAAATCACTATTGAATACTTTCAACATACCTAAACCAAAGATCTGGAGCAAAACGTCATTCCACCCAATCGGATTGGCCCCAAAAAACAACAATACAAAAAGGTCTTTATAGGGAACTTTGTTGGGAGCTGGAATCGGTTTTGATACATTCAGATCTTTTAATTATTAATAACAGTTCGAAAAAACCAAGTCATACTTGCCCTCCCAACACCATTGTTTCCGAAGTTAACCTCGGTGCCTACCCTTATAGTAGTGACCTAACTATTTCAGAATTTGTCATCAGAAACTCTTCTTTCGAATCATTACAACATTCTCGTCAAATTATCGTCAAACTCTAGCTCTCACGCCCTTAATTGACAAATGAGATGATCAACACCTTCGTACAGACAAATTAAATTGGTCCTAAATGCCAATGTATTTTGTTAATACCCCGTAGGTTGGTAGCTCAAAGTAGAACAAGGTAGGTTAGTAGAAATTCGAAGTGGTGAATTGTAATTTTTCATAAAGAATAATTTTAATTGATCGATGAAAATATTGAAAGCCTTCATTTAATTTTAACAGTAACACATTGGTCACTGCGGCTGTTTGCATGAAGGGACCCTCATATAGTGTTTCAAAGATTTGCCAGTGCGTCGTTTTACTCAATTGATTCGCTGATTGTACTTTTTGAGAATCATTGGGATTTAAATTGGAAGCCGCGATCTGTTTACTATATACTTATGAATGACCTTATATATGAACTTATGAACACCATAACCGAGTATTGGCCATAATATGGGCTACAACGATAGATTCATGTCATCGAGTAAAAGGATTGATGACCGTTACACAATATCGCGTCCTTCCGAAGTGGGAAGGAGCCCTATAATATCAAAGTGTATTTCATCGAACCAATTACTTGATGGAATGTGTCTTTTTTTTTAAACCTACTGGAATATTGTACCCCTTCCCTATAGTTAGATTTAATTTTTGGCCAGTAATAGTTTTGACCAACTTCGTATGGTAGCTTTGTTGCCAGGATAAGACAAATTTTGTACGCAATTAAAAACTGTACGATGAAATTTTTGTAGAATGTATGGTCTATGCAGGTCCGATTGATATTTGGCAAAGAATTGATTTACTTGTACCGAATATGAGAATTTTTTTAAATTTAACCGAATCTTCACAATTTCATTTATTTGGAATAGCGTATCCGTAGCGATACTTTCCTTCCCAGAAATATGTTGCGCATCTGAAGTGTACTGCAAGATGTCAAAGTTGCCTGGTGGTGCCTTTTCTTGGTGAGTTTTTGGGTCTCACTTACCATGCATGATCAAGACAAAACTAAGTGGTTGCTATATATATGGATCATCAACATTATGTTTAACGACAGCACCCATATCAGAAACGTAGTATTTATGTTTTAATTCAAAACAATTACATAAATCGTTTGATCATTCTTCGTTTTCATTCTTCTTTTGCCAGTTGATTGTTAATAAAGGCTTGCTCCTGTGCTGCCTTCAAAAGAATCTTACCAAACAAATTTATTATACATATAGATAAAGTCGTAACTCTGCTATCGTTTTGGGTTGGGAAATTGTTCGATTTCGCTACTTTAATTTTCTATGGTTTATCACCCTCTGATGAAATATCAAGAACTAAGAAAATATTATCTTTTACGCCCTGATTTATCGGCATTGAAAACCGCAAATATACCTATTTCGTCGTTGATGCAATCAACATTTTTAACAATTCAGGGCAAAACCATATCAAATTGACCTTCATCGGAAGTGAAAACATTTAGCCTGAATTGAGCTTCAGCCAAAGTGAACAACAAGGCTAAAGTAAAATACTCTAAAGTGGATAATCAGCAACGGCTTTAACTATTTTGAAAAGTTCCAATATTATTCGTAACAATTCCTTATGTAATATTTTAAAAGTTCGAAACCTAATTGGTCATAAAACGGTTAATTCAACTGATTTTAGGGTGTAAACTGGTCGTATAGTGATGGATAAGGCTTAAACACATCGCGATCGTGAGTTCGATCCCCACCTCTGACTTCAACGTCGTAACTTTATCTAATATTAATTTCCAATCCTTCATCTTTGTTTATGTGACACGGGAGTTCGGTAGTGCCCGGCATTCCGGGAGGTCCAAGTTAATCCTAGAGCTGTGCAAAGTGCAGATTAATAATATAAACAAACCCGTAGGTGCGGCGATTTAGCTGACAACTTTGAAAAGTAGGTTAAATTTAACCGGTAGAAAGAGTCTCAAGAATATAGGTCTTAACAAATTGGCAGGAATAAAACATAACAATAATTAAAATTATGTGTACCACGTTGGAAATTTGACTAATTTTATTTACGTTTCAAATTGATCAAGCTTAAAACTAGACACAAGTTTGGTTAATATAATTTATTGTTGGATTTTTGAAACGTATCGAATTGTTTTATGTATTTTTCGCGCAATGGAATAATATTAAAAGTAAAACAATTATCACTGAATACAGTATACAGAGTAGGTACAAAATACACTGTCTTATAGCCATTGGACAATAGCTGTAGTGATCGTAATTTTCAGTTAATAAGAATTTCTTAAAACGGGATGGACACTGATCATTATTGATACGATAGCTATCATTATCATTATTGATATTAATCGACGATTTCCAACGATTTATTAGCGACGCTAAACTTGAAAACAGTAAATCAGGATGTCGAATTGCTAAATGTAAACCTAGAAATGCTTCGAACGAACCATGAAATATAATGTTGTGTTATCGTTGAATACCAGGCCAAATTGTGATGTGTTATATTTTTGCAATAAATATAATCCAATTGTTGATAGGAATCCAATGAAACTAAATGTTAGCAGGAACAACCACCACAAATAAACGTCGAAAAAATTATTTCCATATATTGTTTTCCAATCATATTATCCACCCAAAGTTGATAGCTTGTCTGGGTTGTTGGCATCAGTGATGTGCTTATATTTGATCCTATAAAATCATTGGTAAATACATTATATATAAACCAACTTTTTAAATCGTTTACAAATATTAAAAACCTAAATTCCATCATCAGTTGCAATGATTTAATGATGTATAATTGAGAATAACCATAGCTGCGCGCGGGTTCCCACTATTGAAACGTGACGACCATGGGCATTATTATACTCCTCATTCTGGTATTTTACACCATAGATAGAAACCACATCATTAGTATTTTCTTGAAAAACGAATCGATTATAGCATTTAGACGTACGCCACTGATTGAAAAAAACGTATCGTAAAAGCATATCCTTGTAAAACATTTTTTTGTAACTTGAATTATATGAACAGCTAATGTGGAACGGATTTGTAAACGAGAATGGATTGGTCGATTACCATAACAATATTTAAAAGTTTACTAAAAGCTGTAATTATGAAATAATGTGATGATTATACATGTTTTTAAATGTATATAACTATCGAAATATAATATAGTTGTTAAACGGTTACCAACTCGCTTATTTTGACCCTGATTATCCAAATTTTAAATCATTTCTCAGAGCTGACGGTCCAACTTTCAGCTTAAAAATTAAAACCAAAACTTCGTTATTTATGTTAAAATAAAAATGTAAAATGCTAGGTTAGATTAGGTTAGGTTAGATAAAAGGAGCTGCTACCTAACACTTATACTACTGTCGGTCATAACAGTACCACAGGATTTGACCTCCTTATAGTACCCTTATTGAAACCATCTTAAACTACTAGTGTAGCCTAAAATATTTCGCAACTTGATTCTGCAAAATCTGAAAGGTTGTCAATTAAATTTTTACCCAAGTATCTATGACACTATCTTCTTTGTACCAAAATCATATATAAGCGTAGGTAGCGAACCCTTCATCTTCCTCTCTTCTTTGAAACAGTTTCTGTAAATGCAGCCGAGGCAGTCCTTGCTTTTCATAGCCTCTAAAGATGTTTTCACCTTCGCCTTTGATAGACTCGATAATTTACCCTCATTGGACTCCAGTATAAGGTTGGTGGGCATTGCTTGCTTGCCCCTATATGTTTTGTATAAAGTTTAAGGGTTAATGATGCGAAACCGAAATGTTAAACCTTGCCTAAATAAGAACTTTTTTTCGGCTTAAAATCCCAAGCCTCATGCATATCCACAATTTGTATACTTCAAATATTTGCATATTTCAAATATCTTCCTAACTTTTGTCAACTTTGGCTAGCATCATCCCTTCCTCCCTGACGTTTTTGAATGAAATTCTTTCCCTCACTTGACTTAGAACTTGCTGGTAGTCTGGCTTTCTCTTGCTTTTGCCCGCTTTTAACAACCCCTTTGTACAGTATCTTTTTGGCTGAAGATCGCTGCTTTACTGTTGCTTCTGAAAAGGGATAGTGTTCGATACCTCGTCTACACGAAAGAGGACCGAACGGTTATTCTGGCTTTAAAGGATTTTCGGTCTTCTTGTTTTGATTCTTCTACCTGATTTAGCAGCAAAAAAAATAATTGAACGATTCGAATGAAATTTGATACAGTTTATGCACTCAACGAAACGTAATCTTTGTGATATTATTGAGTCAATCAGACCACAATTTAATATTTTAGCTTTTTTGTTTTTCGTTTTTTGTTTTTGAGACACCTCGAATGCCTTTTCTAACTTTACTACAAAAAAAAAACAGAAACCTACTTTGAATTGACCTAAATTTTCTTTTAAAAATATGACCTTGAAAACTTACATAAAATAATTTTTATTTAAGGAAATGGTACAAAGTACTTTATTCTACCTTGTTATTTTTTAAGTAGTCGACTATAGTGAAGGTCTTCACCATAAACATACTTGCAACAATTTATTACTTTTTGATAAAATAAATTTATTCAGTTCACGTTTAAGAAGAGTTTTTTTATTTTCTCAATCTTTGTTTTCTCATCTTCGATGTATGATTTTAGTTCATACTAAATTTTAGTAAGACGTGATTTTTTATCAATTGGTGATAAAAAGAAAACGATGTACAAACAATTATATTTTTTTTTGTGTGTATATGATAACATTGATGTTGAAGATTGAAATTTCAAAATCGGGTCACAGCGTGTATATAGGATATAAAAAATAATTGTAGCCACAAACAAATGCATCTATATTGGTCCAGTAACAGTTTGTTTTGTACTGACAATCCAGAGTTTTCCCACAGCAGCCAATACATTTTTCTAAAGATAATATTAAGTTCTAGTTTCTTCTTTATAACGTGTTCCAAATAAGCTTGGCTATTTATGTCATTCCTAAGTACTTAGCTGTATTTGCGTTAAGAATCTACTGTCCGTTCATAACTACAGGGCATCGACAATTTTTTTAAAATTAGTGAAGTTTGCATGTGATTTCGTTTCATTAAGCTCAAAACTTTGTCCATTTACTTATTTTATCACAGGCTTTTTGTATTTTAGCTGTAGATTCCTCAATGTTGTCACCAACAGCAGCCAGTATCGCAGTATCATCTGCAAATGCTGTGATAGTAGCATCATCCTGTGAGGTAGGTCACTTGTACAGAGCAGGTAGAGTTTTGATTTAAGTCACTTCCTTATAGCACTCCTTTCTTGAGCTAAGAGTATTCCTTTTCAGATTTCAATAATAAACAATTATTTTGGTAAATCTCTCTGAAGTTTAAAAAGCAATCCTCTGTGCCACATTTTATCGAATTGCTGCGCTACATCTAGAAACACGCCGGAGCAAAAAAAAATCTTCTGTAACGTACTCTCTATAACATAAGTAATTCTATGGACTTGCTCTATGGTTGCATGTTTCAATCTGAATCCGAAGTGATGCTGTCGTTTTTTGCTTTAAAGATATTTTAAGCTTTTTCTTTTGCACTTGTAGCCCATCTTCCATTGTTTGTTTTGATTAGGGAATTTGCATTTGTGATCGTTTTATTCCATTTGCTGACTTCCAGAGCAAGTATTCCGTATTCTTTGTTGCAGTTAGAGTACTAAGGATTATCCCTTTTATTTCGTTTTTTACAATAAAAGTAGATCTAAACAATCCGTTTAGATCCTTACTTTAATTGGATATATTACTGATGTTTTTGTCCTGGATACAATTTTTGGGTTATTTTTTCAAGCTTCCATTTGTATAATATCTAGAAGTCTTTCTACTTCAACTTCTATTTCATTTTTGCTTTTGATTGGCATCTGGAGAATAATTTTTTCTGCATTTATTTGCTTAAACCAAATAACCAAATACAAATTAATTACCAAATAATTACTGATGTTGTTTTTATTATACATCCTATTGGTTAGTTCTTACTGTTTAATCTTACTGTTTTATATTTCTGGAGGAATTTGTTTTTTTGGAGACGTCGTACATAATTTGTTTTTGACATTATAATGTATATGTGTTTCCTCGCGTTTTTCCAATTTTTCTTACGTATTTCTTACGTACTATAATACTACATAAAGTTTTGTTTTAAAATAATTGTATTATTTGCACATTGATCTTATTGGTACATCATAAAAGCACCTTTTTCCTTCGCGCTTTTAGCCAAAGTTCCACCACCACATTTTATGCAGGTACTTGCGTTTTAGGTCTTTTAAAAATTTTCTTGTTTTTCGGAGGGAATAGTCTGTATTCGTTTGACCAGTAAGGCCAGTAAGGCCAGTAAGGAAAAAATAAAACTACTGATTTTTATTTTCTTACTTAGAAACTGAATATCGTAATACTCGGTGGACCCCAATTATCTTCCAAGAATTTGGTGCTTTCTGTTTTTAAAAATATTTTCAGTTTTGGAATATGATGCATTAGCATATTTGTCTTCCTGATGACTGTTGTATAAGTGTTTGATTCATTTTATTATTTAAGTAAATCATGTAAGAATGAAAACGCATACTGCCTCTTAATTATTAAGGTGAATATTTTAGAGCTTTTAGGCTTTTTGTTGTTTCACAAGCCTAATTAAACATTCTGAAAAAATTCTTTACTTTGAATTATTTTTTATAAATATATGAATGGCTACATATATATCCTTATGCCTCATTGAATTATGTTATTGAATCTGTTAGTATGTTTTTTTAACTTGTATCGCGTTTGCTTGCGGACAATTATCCCTAAATTTATTGTAAGCAACAGGTATGCTATGGTATTATTGTATGGTAGGTTGTACATATATATCTTTTACATTTTAATTGTTATTTAATGTAAGCATGAATAATGGCAACCTCTTTTTAGTGACGAACACTTTCTGTTTTTTTTTTCTGGCGAGAGCATATTTGATGTGTCCTTAATTTTAATCCCATGCTAGTTCTTCTATTATATCTTCCTTTATACAAGTTGGATAAAAACCCCTAATCATAACTTTGATTGAGTGGTCATTCTTATCTTCATAGGTAAAACACTATAATTATATCAATACTAATAGCTTTGCAGCTAAAGCTGTACAGCTAGCGAATTGTATGAATAAAATTATTTATTGCGATTATAAATGGTCGCTACACATCATCGTTTAATGATGCACTTTTGTATTCTTTGACAATTATTGATTTCATAATATTTTGCACAGAGGCATAATTGGTTATGCTAATATTAGTTAATGGTGCAGGCGCTTTCTCATTAGGTTTCGTTTAACTGATTCTTGCACATCGTCAAGTTTTTTTCACCGTGTTTCGGTTCATCAGTGTTTAAGTGGACGTGAAAGATTACAGATGAGTATGTATAAGATTTTTAACTGCTCAGAACCAATTTTTTGTCTATAGGCTTTTCGGCTCAAATAAAAATGGGGAATATAACTCATAAGAGGTTTTCAATAAACATGTTAAGATATCATAAACATGTTAGAGATATTTTGTAATTGTCAAGTAAAGACGTACAGCTTGTCTTTACTTGATAATTACAAAATAGCTTTCGAAGTTAGTACAGTACGACTACATAGCTGGTCTAATATAGAGTAGGCCTGCCAAGTGCGCAGTTTACATGATTTAAAAAGGATAACTTGTTTAAACCGTACAATCCAATTAACAGTTTTGCATACTATAGTTTTAATAAAAAATTCGTCAAAAAACTGCCAAAAAACAAAATTTTATTTTATTAGAGCTACTGGAACAAGAAAGCAGTTATTACTAGAGCTCTTACTGAAATTCCTGAGTGTCTTTTATAAATACTGTAAAGTATTTTTACTTCTCCAAATTATCCAAAACATCTTCTATCGCGGTGGCAGGCTTTCAAAAAATGTATCACGACGTCACGAGCTTCGTGCTTACTCCTCTTCTATCGTGTTTGCATAATAAATAGAAAATGTAAATTAATTATGTGTTCTTCAAGTATTCTCTCTTTCCACTTCCAGATCGTCTACATTAAAATTTCATGCTGGTTTCATTTCTAAAGTTTTGCTTAAATTTACATTGGAAATTGAAAAATGGGTGCTGTTAAATTTGCTTTACTAAGAATTCTATATAATAAACCAATGATGAGCCACTGGGCAGTAAGAAGAAGAATTTAGAAAGACAGACGAGGAAATTCATTGATAAAATACGTTTTTGCCTAAATAAACCAAACATATTTGATAAACAAATGGTTTGAGTCATTTAGGCTCATTATTTGCAAGGAGCTCAAAACTTGGACAGTTACCCAACGATGCATTTATAACTGCAGTTACATGAATCCGTAGTAAGAAAACACTAAGATGCAAAGCTTCTGTTACTACTATAAAAGTATCTTAATAAAAATAAATTAAAGGAACATAATATTTAATAACGTTAATTTAATTAAATGTTTTTAACATTTCCAAAGTTCAATAGTGTTGTTGTCTTTTGAATATGTTTATAGATTCCATAAAATTTTTGCTTATCAACATCAGACGATACAGACGATTTTTTTCCTTTTTTCATTTTTAATTAATCGAAACTTTTCATAATTTGTTATCGTAATACATATTTTAATTAAAATGTAAAAAAAATTAAATTAAAAAAATATTTTATATATATATATATATATATATATATATATATATATATATATATATATATATATATATATATATATATATATATATATAAATATGCATATATATATATATATATATATATATATATATATATATATATATATATATAAATATAAATATGCATATATATATATATATATATATATATATATATATATATATATATATATATATATATATATATATATATATATATATATATATACAAAAATCTTCATTAAATAACATTTTATATCATCCTTCGTCAAGACTAGACATCTAAAGCTTAAAATTGAAAGCTTACTAATTTGAAACCGTTTGCAGTGGCCATGATTTATTTAATCACACACCACCTGGTACCGAGTGCATACTGAAATATATTTACATAACAACATATATCAACTCGACTAAAAACTTAAAATTCATGTTTCAAGATTCAAGATGCAGGATTTAAGATTCATCATTCTTAACGTCCCCGCTTAGTTAACAATAAAAGCGAGTATACCACTTAATAAAAACATTGCAGCAAATTTAAAAATATATTGTAATAAAAGTATCTGTTAGCTGTGCTCATATCGCATAAAGTTATATAATAGTTGTGAGGATAAACCACATCTCAGTCCAATATTATAAAATTCTAATATTTAGTGCTCAACAATTTTTCTCACTTTAGTGACAATTATTATTTTTACGATACTTTAAGGACATTACATGCAGGCACGTATTTACGATGATATGTGAATGGCAAAAGGAGACATGCAAATTTAATTTATAAAATATTCCTGGTCATGTGTTATGAATACAGATTTGCCTTTATTTTTATTTATGTTTTTTAGCATATATGAATATGCACTTTTTATGGTATATTAACAATGCTGCAGAAACAGTATAAAGGAGGTGGTAAGATGATATCACGAAAAATTAGGTTACGAAGTGTCATAATACCAAATAATGTGTTATGTTGCATGATTTGCATATAATGCAAAAAAAAATGTAGATAAAATGTTTTAAAAAATGTTCTGAAACCAATTAATAAGTATCGATGAACTTCATGAATTAGTAACATTTCGAATAAAGATTCAATCGCACAAATCGCTTGTTTTTGCAGATCTCGATGCAGTTTGAGTGCAATCCTTTGATGCCATACCTTATCAAACGCTTGTGCCACATCTAAGAAAATCCCAGAGCTTATTTGTTTGGATTCAAGTGATTTTTATGAACTTCTTAAGGTAATTCTACGAACTTCTCTATACAACCTTTCATTGCCTTGGTACGTATTTTAATTGGATTGCTGCATTCATTATGTGCAATAATTTCTTTCTTACTTTTTCTGTTAAACTTTTAATTGCTTGATCCGTTAGGATGTTCTTTATTTCCCAATTTACTTCAAGGGATTGTTATATGTATTATTCCGTGCTCATCAATTTTGTCAGCTGGGGAAAAATCTTCCTCTGCAGATTGTCCAAATATCCAAATATAGTTGAAATGGCTGCCCTAGATAATTTGCTAACAGACCTGCATTTTGTTTGGGATTTCTAACCCAGGTATCGTTGTTTTCAATTGGAGGGATCTATTGTAGTTTGGGTATTTTTAGGGCCTTGGTTGCCTTCCATAGAGAAGAGTCAGAGTCGTTTTGTCCTACCAGATTGTTTGGGTATTTATTGACAGACTGGTTTTTAATGTCCTTTAGTAAAGCTTTTAATTTATTGATCAAATTATTAAACAGTCTCTTCGCTTCCGGTGTTCGATTTCTTTGCCTGTTTTTACAAGCTAATCTTTTATTTTTAATTATATCTCTCACTTCATTGGGATATGTAACGTTTCGATTTGTTTCCTTTATATGACTAGGTGTACTATCCGAAGCAGCACTTTGTAAATCTTCTATGAGTTTGTCTAGTTCATCTTCTAATTGATCTGAAGTATGAATTGGAACTTAAAGATTAGTTTTCTCCTGTATAAGAGTTTGAAAGAGTTTGTTTGGCCAAGCGACACTTTAACTGATTAATGATCCGATGGAAGACTCGAGTCATTATCTACATGGATATAATTCTCTGATATACCTCTTTTTATAAAGAAGTTCTAAGAGCTTATTGATATCCGACGGCTAGTGTGTTGTTGTACCGTCTGAGTGGAACTCGCATTTTTGCTGTTTACCAGCTGCTAATAGCACCTTCCCTTTAGTCGTTGTTAACCGTGATCCCCAGTAGATATTTTTTGCGCTTAAGTGTTCTCCAATTAAAAAATTACTTCCAAGTGTTTTGAGGAACATAATGTACTCTTGTTGTTTAAGGTTGTATCTAAGTGGACAGTATATTGCAGAGATGCTATAATTTTTTATTTTACTTAGATGAACCTTATTTCGTGAACTTTAATTCGTGAAGAACTTTGGGAATTCTGGTAGCCAGGAAACAATCATGTATTTGGAAGGATTTTGGAAATTGATTAACTTGTCTAAATATTTTACAATTCTGATAACCGTCATGTATTTTAGAAAATTTTGGGAAATTTTAACTTTTCAAACTCTTTTAACTCTTCACGATTTTGATATGCTCACCATATCGTATTTTGAAGAATTTAGAGATCTTTTTAACTTTTTCAAATATTTTACAATTCTGATTCTTGAACTACCTATCAAATATTTTAGAGAATTTTTAAACTTTACAAAGAACTTTCCAGTCTACTTTACAAAGAACTTTCCAATAGGCTAACTTCAAAACATTTTGAAAAATTTTGGGAACTTAAGTTTAACGAACTATTTCACACTTCTGATGCGATATGTCTTCGGGACTTCGTAACTTTTAAAAGTATTTCACAATTCTGATAGGCATCATGCTTTTTGGATAGTTTTGGGCACTTTTTAATTTTCATATATATTTCATAACTTTTAAAAGCTTTTAGTAGTTTGTTTTTCAAAGTTAGGTTTAACTTTATTTTTTACGAATTATTTTAGAATTCTGATAGACATCATTTGTTTTGAAGAATTTAAGGAGCTTTTTAGTTTTCTGTTATTTAGCGAATATCAAAATTTAAAATAGTTAGAATTATAGACGTTTTTGAAAACCTTATCAATAGATCAAAATTCAAAACCCTATTTTATGGACAAGTGCAAGCTCGAAACAAATGATATTGTTTTGTACATTTTTGTCGTACGCAGCCAAAAAATATATTGTTTGGTTGAAGGTTTCAATTTTTTCGTAATTTTAAAGTTCATATCAGCAATTTATTACTGAAAATAGTTGATACATTACAGGAAATAAAGAATTTACTTCGTTTTTATGATATTCAAAACGATTTTTTGCATCTTTATTTTATAGTACACTGGACTTTGAGCCTGGTATCAGCTGGTATTAAATTTTTACACCATTTACCACTGTACTACTCAATCGCTTTGGGAATGATACTACAAATTTTGGTACGTTTCTTACGCCCTTAAGATATTTAACCATTACAAGGTATAGATATCAGTTAACAAACACAGCTGCCACTACTAGTTCCTACTAGTTCCTATACAAAAGCAATTAATTGTTCCAAAAAAAAAAAAACACGGATGTTAGTTTTTCATGTCGGGCAGTAAAGTGGAACACAGTGGAAAGATGTAACAGATAAAATCTAGAACACAATACAAAGTTAGTTTTTCATACATTTAATTATTTTATGTTTGTTGTCTCCTGGAAAACTATTTATAATATTTTTTTTTTTTATATTTGATACTATTCTTGGTTCTGATGTTGTTTTATTCTAGGAGTCGAGTAGATTAGAACAGTTTACCATTTTGTTGAATTAAAAAAAATTTAAAACTTTTGTTATCGTTTTTGTTGTGTGTTGATTCAATTTGTAAGGAAGTTTTCTAGTAATTAGAGAAATTAAATGCAGTCTTTTGGTTTAAATTATGGTTTAATAGGTGGATAAACATATTCGAATAGTAAATTTTTTATTTAATTTACTTCACAGTACTAATGAACATTATATTATAGAAAGTTGTTATGGTTCTTTTCAAATTTAAATTTGTTAAGATGTTTGCTACATACACCACGGTTAGGAGTTTGGTTCCAGCCGTTAATTAACTATGCAACGATTGCTAATTTTTAAATTGGAGTGAAAGATCTCAGAAAAGGATAAACTATGGTTTGTTGATTTTTTTATATAAATTTCAACCGATCCTTAAATGACCTTATTAGAATCACTATTGTCATCATCATCATCGTCGACAGTGTCATTAAAAATTCTAAACAACAAACTGCAACTTGGCTTGAATTTGATTAACGTTTTGAATTGAGCTTTTATTTTTCGAAATTTTATTTTTATAGCATGAAGAATTTCTTTTATGTGAGATGAATTTTTATGTGCAATGCTATTTTTCTATTCTGATAAAGAAAATATTTTAAGACTCTTCGATAGGATTTTCTTCTTCTTGCTGCAGATTTTATTTACTAAATATAATATAACGTGTAATTGAAGACTTTATCGATATCCTAATGTTTTTATTTTTATACATATATGTGATATGATACTGATATCATTATTATATCATTGTGATATCGGTTTGGCGTACTAAATAATTGACTTGAATGAAAAAACGGAAAACTGGAAGTAAACAGATTACAAATCCAAAAGGTGCAGGATAAACAAAAGATTTTAAGTTTTATTACAAACCGTTGTGATAACGACATTTTGGATCAAACTGATTAACTACTTCACAAACAATTTTTTAGAGCTAACAGTAAAATTAAACTAAAGTTTTA
This sequence comes from Tipula confusa, assembly GCA_963556175.1. NCBI lineage: Eukaryota > Metazoa > Arthropoda > Insecta > Diptera > Tipulidae > Tipula > Tipula confusa. The sequence goes on along the minus strand of OY744476.1, from coordinate 195,144,880 downwards.
TAATAGAGCTTTCAAAACTTTTGTGGAATTTCTTATTGAACAATGATTAAAAGTTATTTATGGCGTTCATCAAACTTACAACTGTAATTGATGCAAAACTTAAATATTCAAGGTCCAAGAAGGGTTTGGTCTAATATTAGCGTTGGTGGAATTGGCGCTATTTCAACGAAATCAAAGGCATTGTATTTTTTACCAATATCTTCTCACCTTGACAGCTCAAATAAATTTAAAGATTGTGCAGATGCTTTGCCAAAAATATCAGGACGCATCTAGCAATCACATGGTCTACAAAGAGTTTAGTAATTTCCTCGGATTTTCAACTGGTGGTTCCATACTATTTTAATGGTCAAAACATGGGTTTAATGATTGGAGCCGGGTTTTTCTTTATCTTATTATTTCTGGTCAAATTAGGAACATTGAAAATTTGACAATCTTACAAGGAACAAAACCAGACTGGATAATTTGGTTCACCCACAATTATATCGACCGATGTAAACTTGAATGTGTTGATATAGCGATTTTGGGATATAGAAACTTTTCCCTTTTTTGAAAAGTAAATGAGCAAGGACCAAGAAAGCGAAGATCATTATGTACTACATGTTCTTGCCGTAGTTTTATGGGTGGTTTTTGTAATGAAATTGTCTTTTTCTAGCACAACGTTGCATGTTGTATTTGATGGGCCGTGCAGGATCGCTTATAAGATGATTCAAGATTTGATTGGATCAAATTCCTCTTTTGATCTTAAGGATATTATGAAGGAATTGATCGCGATTTTGGTGAAAGGTGGATTAACATCAAGCAAATTTTATTCGAAGGATGCAGGTGCATCCATTTTGTCTTTACTTGAGATGCCTCATCGCGAGAATTATTTAATAATTGATGAGCAAGAAGCGACAAAAGATTTGGGATTTGTCAACTCAATTCTGACATAAGTTTTATAGTTTCCGTATTACGTATAAGTCTTGCAAATCAACCACACTCATTACCAACACACTTGTCACCAAATTTTTTTTGACGCTTTGAGACTTTTCTGTCCAGTTATTGCCTTGGCCTAAATATTTTCGCAGGACTTGGGAAGTTGAAATATGACTGGGGTCATACATTGTAAAATGGGACTGACTCCTAATTGGTTGAGTTCCATGTCCAAATGAAATTTCTAATAGAAATTTGCATCACTAGAATTGCTTTGACAAACGGTAATCTAAAGCTCCTACATGATGTTGGTAAAACTTCTTTAATTTTATTTTGTCCTAAATCAAAGGTAACTCTTTCAAAAGCCATTAACATCAACCGACTTGAACTGATTGTGGCTAAACTAACGACTGAACTTGTTGTTCGGCTACACCAAGATGTTTTTTAATTGAATTGAACCTTGTAAATCATTCTTATTGGACCTAACTTAATTAAATCAATGTGTTGGATTAGCACAGAGTCTCACTACCAGTGAAATTTTCACTGATACCAAAAATCGTTGAGGATATGGCAAGAAGTTTTCATTATTGCCTGGATTTTCTAGTAATTGCGCCAACGATTTATGGCAAATAGGGTGCAGATTTGAGGTTTTTAGGAAATATTTACCACTTTTATTTCTTAGAATAAACTCCCGAAAATCGATCGTTTAGTATCAAGCAACAGTCATTTGAAATCTCACTATTTATATATGAGTTTCGTTGGCGAGCGGTTGCAGAAAGTCAATATTCTTTACAATGCCAGACATTAAATACTTATTTTCAGGCATCATATATACACAAAGTCATTAATGCGTTATTTACATAGGTTCAGAACCTCTCACGCTGTTCTACATATAATTCTAATGGAAGACCTTATTAGGTCCTGGCCAACTAATATAAGCTTGTTCAGTCTCTTGGGATGTGCATCCCAAAAACTGTTGCATAACCTTTCCAGCCGAAGTAACTACTTTTGCGTTGTTTTATTTCAGGAAGGTATAGTGGCGAATCTACGGTTATAGTCGACGTAAAAATTGCTTTGGAAATTATGGCCAAACATTACTTGGTAATTACCGCACGATTGTGTTTGTGTTCGAATGTCAACAAACGAGGCACCCATATTACTATTAGCTTTTTTAAATGCCTGTTAAGATGCTTTTAATGTCAGGTATCTCACGCACTGTCATGCGATGTACTTTCAAAACGATACCTTGGATCTTTTTTGATTATTTCTAGGGTTATTGCTTCATTTGATCGATTTGAACAGTGTTCAGCAATTGTGGTTGTACGTTTAAATTCTGCAAACCAATAAATCAAAAATTACTGCAAAAAATTCGTTTGAAAACAAATCAGAAGTTGTTCGCTTTTTACGGATGTCAAACAAAATCTAAATGTCACATCGCTCCAAAAAGAGTTAAAGTATTTCACAAAAATTATTTACATTTTAGCCATAACTTGAAGATCTCCTACTTATTGAACTGTCTTCGTAGTAATATTGGAAAGTTGTACATTCATGCATTGAACCCGTTTCTTATGCTCTTCCTCCTAAACATCCTAACAGGTATCTGAATATTCTTGTTCATGGTTGTCCATGCCACTACAAGTCGAGTTATTGTAGAGCTAGCTGTCTAACCAAATTTATTGCTTATAAATTGTAAATGATCCTTCTTTACTTTCTCTACTTTCTGTAATTTATTGTAACTTTGTCTTTGATATACCTGCAAGATTACTAAAACTTTTCCATATTTATATCCTGCAGTCGAACGCAAACCACACAGAAAAGGTTGACCTGCTGATAATTTGTGCCTAATTTGTGAAACTGAATGGTTTTAGTGATGCATAGAACATAAATTGCTGAGTGTCGCAAAATTGCTTTAATTTTTTTAATATATCAGGCGGTAGCTCATCATCTCAGCCTAAATTACATAAGCATCGTTAAGTATTTGTATGATTAATATTGACGGAGTGAGTAATTCAAGAGAACAGAATATTTCGGAAGTTTCTGAGAAAAGAGCGCGTTTCGTATTTTTATATTGTCAATGTGCTTAAATTGTCTTTTGGTTCCCAACCCGAAAACTTAAATAGTAGCATCATCATCGTTAATATTTATTGAATCAGAAATATCACATGGTATGTAAGGGACCCATTTGCGTAGTGGAAATTGTCCAGAATCTAATAACCCAAATTATAAATCTTTTATAAATGGAATGTTTCATTCATGGTTATTACACCCGACAGTAGATTAACCACGTAGAGCCAGTTTTGAAAATTTAATTTCATTGTCGTGTGCCAGTTGGGATAATTATTGAATGGCTAAGAACGGAACTGTTGCTGTTCCATAAGCTTCTATTGGTAGTCGAAAATGTTTGATAGGAAAATCTGAAGATTGGTGCCAACCCAATGTAAATCTATGTAATTTGAACATAGTTATGGTTGCATCGTAGACCAATCGTAAAATTATCATTCTAGTGATATTCAAAGATTAATTAGTTAATTTCTTTGCACAATTATTTATTTTAACACAGTGATGATTTTGTTTGTATAAGTGATACATTAAAGTTTGATTTATAAAAATGCGTATAGGCATGAAAGCTTTGATGGTGCCGCTAAAAATTTCAAAGTACACTATGTTACAAAGTAACAAACTTTAGTGTGGTGCCTAAAAATAGGTGTTACTTCAAATCCGCATGTAAGAATGTAATTTGTTTAATAAGTATATGTGTTAATAAGTTTCGTCACTCTTTTTATGATATTTTATTTTTCTATATTTTGAGCAACACTTTTGTTATTCCACATCGAACTAAGCCAAGTTATCATCCATTCCAAGCAAAATATTACAATTGAAATTATAATTCCACAAATAAGAATTGAAAAAAGAATTGACGTTTGTTCAAAACCTATCGGCTCTTCCTTATCATTAGTATGTTGATCAAAGTTCTGATATGCCCCACGTTTAACTTTACCACGCCAATATGTTTCAGTATCGTATTTATATGTCAAATAGTAAAGGTGTCCTGAACTTCGCAAACGTATTATCCTGACAAATGAATTAATAATTGTTGGAATTTATTATGATTATAATAATACTGTGAGTTCAAAATCAAACCTTCTATTGAATTGTTCCCGATATTTAAATCCAGGAGTAACAAGCATGCTTATGTACGACGTAAAATATTTGCCATTTATCGAGTTTAGTTTACAATTTTTATCCCTGAAATGATAAAAAATATTTAGGTAACATATTCGTCCCTTTAAATACCTATATTACTTACAAATCTTTATGCCACCAAGCTTCTAAACAAAGATAAACAAATTTACTATTTGGGCATTTATCTATAAGTTTTAAATTTGTTTTAGAGAACACGGCATGTTTCATAAAGTTTGAGCATTTCTGTGTATTATGATGGCCTTTAATTTTTCCCATTTCCATGTCATGTTCAATTTGTTTATGAGCTGCAGTTAACGGCAGAGTACAAATCGTATAACTTTCTAAACGCATTAAAGTGTCTAAATTAGAAAATGGTATATCGGCTGTTCGAAATGCTAGCGAAGAACTTAAAAATGCCTAAAAATGCGCCATGAAAAATTATTATTAAAATCGAGAGTGACACCAACAGTAGTTTGCGATAAAGAAAAATTGACTGAACTTCACCATTTTGATTTGTAATTAAAGCAATTAAATTAAAAATACCGTCTTGATTAAGATTTGTGTAGATTTTGGTTAGAAAATTTCCAAAAGTAAATGTTATACAAATAATTACTGTAACGATTTTTTTTTTTTTTTTTTTTAATTTTTAATCCCTACAATTTTTCTGGGGCCGAAGCTCACCCAACTCTAACGATTAGAAATGCTAACCAAAGATAAGATTGAAACACGTCAACAAAATATGTAGGAGATCCTTTTAATATCAAATCAGACACATATATTTGATCGTAAGTTGTGACTGTCGGAAAAAGAGTGTCAACAGTAGAAACTCCATTTAACGCCAGTAAATTCATATCAATTTGACCGATGAATAAAGTGTTATAGGCAGGTGATAAGCCTTTCGTTATACGATTTGGATAAAAACCAATTGACGATTGTAATATTTCAAAAATTTTATAATTTGGATAGCCTCTAAACGATGCCTAAAACACATTTAGAAAAACTTGAATAAGTTATTAAACGTCTGTTAAAATTTCTATTTTACCCACCCAAAAAGTAATAGTTTTATTAGCTGCATCTTCTACCGGTTGCAAATCGTACAGGTTATTATGAGTTGATACTAAACAGTTTCGATCCTCGACAAACACATATCGTTTCTCGTGTAGTTGTTCTTTAGTTTTAAATTCAAGCATGATCGCAAAATTTTTAAAATGTTGCAAGTCACGGTCGTAGAACATTTTAAGGGATATATATAGCGCTTTTGATCACACTAACAATTGTAATATCTCCTTTTTAACTAACAAATAAAAAAAGCAATCTAATTGATCCATTAAGCGTTTCCATAATAACAGTAATTACATTTCCATTAACACAATTTATATATCATTTAATTGTTAAGTTGTTAATGTTACCAAAGTAAATTAATAAATACATTACAAAACTTTACAATGTATTCATACAATACGAAGTTTTCAAAATAAATATGTGGTTCTGCTAATTATTCTTAGATGGAACTAGTGTAAAATATACATACTGCGTCTAGTTTTCAATTTACAAAATAAAAAATTTATTTTAATTATTTTTAAAATTAAACAAATTTTTTTTTTAATTTACATTTATTGTAAACTATAAAAAACACAATAGCAAAAAAATACAATTACAGCGGCTTATTTATATTTTTGTTTGACGTCAAGTTAAATTATAATTGAAAAGCTTAAACTCACGATGAGTCTTTTCGTCCGTCGCCATGTGAGTCATAGCGAAATGTAAGGTTGAAATGACCGGAGGCACATAGACTAAATCGATTAAACTAACTAAACTAAATTATAACGAGTTAGTTCATGTTTTATCTAGATAGATGGAACTACCACAAAAGTCACTTACTGTGCCACACCTTGAAACTAAACTAAACCAAAAAGTATTATAGTTTATTCATAGTTTAAAAATATTATAGTTATTTTATACTTTTTGTGAAAAGTCACCGAAAAGTTAATGTATTGAATATGTATTTTTCAGCTGCCATCTACGAGGCAATAGCGGAAGCTTGATCAATTTGAAAAGTCGATTAAGTCACACAGCATTAAAGTAGTTTATGGTTGTTTTATACTTTTTGTGAAGTCATCAAAAAGTTACATCGAAAATATTCTTTTCAGCTACTACCTATGAGGCAATAGTGGAAGCTTTAATAATTTGAAAAGTTTAGTTGGGAAAGTCGATTAAGGCACTCATCATTAGAATATATTCATTTTTGTTGAACATGGCATCCTTTTGACTTAACTATGGCTTTGCGTTGGTCAGAAAAGCAAACTGCATGAATATAAGTCTGCAGAATGCTTACGTTTTACGACGTAATTGTATGTGTTTAATCGCATTGCCTCGGAAGAAAATGATTATCGCTGTACAATTTGTATGATGGCACTGCATGCGCGACTTAACCCAAGTAGTCTAGTGGTCTACTATAAATATATGATGCGTCTAATCATATACATTTAGTGATTGTTGTAATAATTTCAGTGGGAAAATCTGAGTATTTATTTGACTGACACATTGCTGACTAATAATAGCCTAATTTTATAATAGACTAATTTTGCAGGTATTAAAGGAATCCCTCACGTAATGTTGGTAATTATGATGATTTTTGGACCATAGATTCAGAGATCGGATTGAATGAAACTCTCAGTGTCTTTATTACGAGTTATCAAGTCTGTTCATATGCATTCGGTGGATACGTAAAACCAATGGTCTATTCTCTGTTTGCACTGTTGACTCTAAGTGAAAGTTTTCAATCTGGACTGACATGATTATATCTAATGAAGTGTTATTGTTATTGTAAAGTCACTCCTGTAAAATGTTTGATCCACATGAAAGTTAAGGCTTTCGAAAACCTTGAGTGCCAGTTAAGAGAATACAACCACTTCACATAATTCGAAGCGGGAAAACTTTGGACCAAATTGGTTTTGGTAATAGCAATCGATAATGTCGATGCCATGGCTTGCTTTTGGTTTAAACTGATGAGTTTCATCCCTTAAACGTAGCTTATGGCAGCACAACATTCGGCATTGCATGAGGTGATTCAACGGCAACGATTAAGTTACAGTGAATGACATTATACTTGTGAGTGACTCAATCAGGACTATATTTCGACTGTGGTTTTGATGGAGTAGTAAAAGTTATATTTGGTTGCTTGTTTAAACTATAAGCTCATGCAGAAAAAAAATTTCACGTCATCCAAAGCTGGTAAATGGATGGATTGAGCAGCATCATTCCATCGATACTTTTTAATTTTGTTTTCTGACAAAAGTTCAGTTATTATCTAAAGCATAAGCAAGTATGACTAATCGTAAATAGCTTATGGCCTTGAACTTTTTTAGGTTTCTTGTTGTTGGTCGCTTGATAAAATATTTTATAAAAAGGCCACTTGTCTGTAATTGAAAGAAAAAACAAGCTGGAGATATAACAGAAAGACAAAATAAATTTCAAACGCAAGTTGAACGTACATGTGACAGTATATATTTATTTTAAATCTCACATTACTAAATCGATTAGAAAATTATAACTCAATAGACAAGTAAAATGGTTTTCCTTTAATTGTGCTATATGCCATACAATGTAAAATTTAAATGAATTTATATTTAAAATAAGGACACTGATGTGTCCATATCTATGCGAAATTTGACTAAAACTTCTATGACTAGAATAAAAAGTGATAATATAATCCCACCCATTGGTATCATCAAAACAAACATAACCTGCGTCAAGTCAATTGGTTCGTTTTCTTCGAATACGGGTCGGCTACGTTCTTTATCTTTTTGTGTACCAATAATATCTGCATATCTTTTACTTATATAAAATACATGGCCTGTATTTTTAATGGTAATGATGCCCATATTCATTTGATCACGATATGCAAAGCCTGGTCGAATTAGCATTGGTGCATATTGCCTAAAATATTTCCCATCGATCGGCACAATACTACACTTTTTCTTACTATCCCTTACAACTGCATGAGGATTAAAAGTGACAAGTGCTGTTTTACCTTTGGGACACATATTATTTCGTCTGTCCAACATTGTTTCTGGTAATATGTTTATTTTCCTGAAAATACTTGGGCAGTTTATATTATTAACACGATTCACGGTCTGTTCAACACCCAATGCATCTTTTATATGATAATAAGCTAATGTTTGGTTTCCAACGCATATTGAATAACCATCATTTGCTAATAGACCGTATAAATTATTAAACGATAAGTCGGGCTTTCGAATCGCCAGAAATGAGCTTAACAGGGCTCCAAACGCACCATGAAATATTATGACAAGTATTGACAGTGATACAAGAATGAGCTTCCGCGACAAAAAAAATAATTGTTCATTGGTACCTTGTCCAGTGATTATGGCATAAAAATGTAAACTTTCAAAATTGGTTGTTGAAAAACGATGCAAAAGTTTATTCCCCATAGCAAGTATGAATCCGATTAGACCGAACACTGCTAAAAAAGCAATCCACAGCTGCATATCAAATAAATCAACAAAATATGTAGCCGATCGTTTCATGGCAAAATCCACAATCCATATATTGTCATGAGGTCCATCTACCGGAAATAATGATTCTACTTGCACTACGTTCATAATTGGGCAGTAGCTAGTATCAAAGTCTCCAATTGCTACTCTAAATTCTGTAGGTCCACGTGTTATGGTAGTATTAATTCTGCAGAAAATAAATGTTAAACTGCTGTTTTGCGTTGCTAATTAATTTATACTCACCGAAATTTAAGTAAATAACGAAGCAACATTAACGTGGGATAATGTGGATATTCATAACCATTGTCTAAAACCGAAATAGTCTTACCCGTTATATTGTTCATTGGATACGGTTCACAAGGACGACCATAAATTGTCATTATATCACTATATTCGTCCAAAAATATGCATCGATCGATGAATCGCTGCTTGGATCGAAAAATGTCAAAAAGACAATATTTGCGCATCTGATGTTCATAAAACATGGCTATTGAGGCTACTTTTATCAAATGCACAAGAATTTAATATGAAATTATTTTTTTATAATTATATTACAGTGGTTATTTTGTAATGGAAATAGGGTAATAATTTATTAATGGACAATTAAGTGAACTATAATACAAATTACATGTAATTCGAGGTATATAGATGACAGGAAACAAGTAAATGTAACTTTTAAGTATAGTTCAAATTACCAACAACAAAAAGCTTAATTGTTTTTATATTTATTACGCGTATTTGATCAACTTCAATGTAACTACAAATTTGTAGTCGCCATCGCACTTTGCCATTCCACTCCAAGTGCACTTTCCCGTTCCACTCTAATAAAGAATTAAAGTGGTGTTAATCGTCATCAGCGATTGCAATAAAGCGGGTGTTCATAAAACATGTCGATTCAGATACAGTTATATATTTATAATTTCCATTAGTTATGCAAACAATAGCTAATGGATCTAGAAAAATAATTGTAGTAAAATAAAGTTTTAATTAATTTGAAATGTAGGATGAAGTTAGGTTCTCGGTAAAGCGAAAAAGCAATTATCTTAAAAATAATGGTGAAAAAGTTTCATTGTTTGAACAAACCAAGCGAGTTGCAATATGGTTTCAAACGATGGTTGTAAACAATCTGAGTAATGTAGGAATCCAAAACCTAATAATTTGAATGTTCATTTACAACATTATGCAAATTGAAAAGGTTACAAAACAGAAACATCAATTGTTTTGCCTTCTTAAAATATGGAAATTCAACAAATTGGCTTGACTTAACAAATTATTTTCCCGTTTTTCACATAAAACTGAATTGTTAATTAAAATATTACTTGGAGGATTAATAGCCAAAATTTAATATTTTTAATTTCTAATTGAAGCCTTCATTTTGCTCATCTTGGGATAGTTTTGAAATGAAATTTCTAAACCATGCCTTCATTGCAATGAAGTATTGGAACAAAATATATGAATATTGACTTTGAAAGTCTGAATTATGTGTAAATCGGTTGACTATACCTGCTTTAATATATGTCTAAATCTGAAATAAACGTATCATGAATAAATCTTATGTTGATGAATTCAACAACGTCACTGGTAGGGAAAGACAGTACTGACAAAAGAATTTACTTTGGGTGCAAAGTACCAAACACATGTGGGACACGGTATGACATAAACAAACGTATACACAAAGTCAAATATGTATATACACATCTATGGAATTTATGGATATATCTAGGTAAATTTTGAAAGGTATCACAAATTAAAACTAGCATTGTTAGTTGAGATTGATCGTAGAAAGGGTGAAACTATAAATTTAATCTGCTATCTTTGCTAACCGACGAAAAACTTACTTTTAAAAATTAATTTACTGACTTTTTCTAGAAAACTTATGAATCAGATTTTTTGAAACATTTAAAACGCTTGTGAACAGAAATAAATGGTTAGATAATCATAATATTCAGACATTTCAATATTTGCGGAGTACTCTAACTGGTTCAGCATTCTATAGAATTAGGCCATTATGAACATAACTTCTGTAAACTCTCCCACGGCCCTAAAACTATTAACTGATAGATACAACAATCAGAATTTAGGAGTGCAAGATCACATTAAAGCAACCTTTAATTTACCAACCAAGGATAAAGGATCTTCTGTCAAACTCCGAGACCTGACTGACATCATAAACAATCACTTAAATGCATTGCAAGGTTTTGGCGACTAGATCTCATTAGGATGACTTCATTGTCCTCATGATATTGCAAAAGCGATATACCTTCACAAGACTAAAATGGAAAGACGAGTTCAAAGATGAATTTTTGAATTAACAACATAATTTAAGTTCATTTATTTGTTGGTCGAACATCAATTCACTACAAGAGACGGTATGCGAATTGTGAGTGACAATAAAGATTAAACAATTTTGACTGCGTTGACAATGGTGTGACACCAAATTTAAAGTGTATCTTACAAGGAGTGAATAATGCATTCCAATCACAGAATATTAATTTAATGACTTAATTGCAAGCTATTTAAAACTTTTAATCCTGACTAATTTAACTAGATTATTTATTGATCCAACTAGTGATAGACGAGTGTAATACCAACCGTACAGGCCATTTCCTATTGAACAAGAAAAGTTAAGGTGATAGTCCAAAAATTAAGTTTTACCTTTTCCAAGTCCAATTGTGTTAGTTCGAAAAAATGGTGAAACTAGAATGTACATCAAAAATCGCGCATTAAACTGAATTTGAAAACCAATCATTTACCTCTTCCATTGATTAATCATTTGGAACGACTTCACAATCATATTTGTTTCACAAGTTTGAATTTATAAATAGTGGATAATATCAGATCTCTGTTTCTAATGAATCGAGACCATTGATCGCCATAGTTACACCCGGTGGACATTTTAAGATAATGAAGTTTGGTTTCAGTAATAGTCCTGTCGTTTTACAAAAACTAATAAATCAAATACTTGGAAAATTTTGGTAAATCATTGTGATTATGTACCTGGATGAAATTATACCAAGCAAGTCAATCTTAAGTAAATTAAGATTTTCGATGTTTCCACCCTTGGGTACACATTTTAACTGTGTCTGTTTAATGAACAGTTGGGACTATGACATTATAAAAGCACTTAAAATTGAACATAAAGGAAACAGATGGTGCACACACAGCACGGCAGATTTGTTTTACTTAGCTTATACATATTGCGTCACTTTGCAAAAACGGTAAAATTTGTAACTATGGTTCGAGTCTTTGCTTAAATAATACCATCTATTGGTAATATAAATAGTTATTTATTCGAGTAGTTACTCGAACATGTTAATCATACTATGTTTACACCACTACTTTAAAAGTAGCTACCAAAATAGTACGAATGGTGTAAACGCAAAGTATAATACTATAATACTTTAGTCCATACTTGTTTGCTACTTGAATAAAGTATGTATCAAAAAAGTATTGAGGTAATATTTTGTTGTTGTTTAATTGTCATGGGTTAAGAATTGATTTTCTTTTGTAATTTGTTTATTAATATTTTGAAAATAATAGTAAACAAATTATATTTATAATTATATTAATTGATTATATAATTACATTATATTATAATAATTATAATATTAGATTAATAATAAATTAATTAAATTAGAATATCATCTGTCAAAACGATAAAGTATTATAATAAGGGTTTACACCACAAAATATCAAAATAATATTATGTGGTGTAAACTGAACGTGAAAAATACTTTAATAATATAATAGTATTATACTATTAAAGTATGTTTTAAAGTACTGGTGTAAACATAGTATCAATCAAGTTTCTTTTTTTTTATAATTATTAGTTAGACTATACTAAAATTGAAAACTGCCCAAAGAATCTTAGCATTTGACTCCTCTGCGTAAGAAAGTAACGCAATCGTAAAGCAAACAATATAGAATTGGTGAGCCTAACAACTCTCACGGGCACGCGGAACGTCGCTTCGCTCGCCATGCCGTACGTAGGAACGGATTATATAATTTACAAAAAAATAAATTACAATTTAAACCTTAGCTGCATCCTCTATATGACATACATTTTGTCACCAATGTTGTTGAAAATACTAATTTGTTTTTGGTTATTTTAATTCGTTTTATACCTTAGCGGATGGAGACTTCCGCCCCAAACCCCTGCTTTTTGAAAAATTTATAAAAAAAATAATGCGAACAAATTTGGAAACATCGAAAAAATAATGCGGAATTAATTATAAATATACACAAAATTTTGGTATTTAAAATATAATTCAGGTGGCTTTTAGTTTAATTTCCTACCATTTTTATAATTTGGCGCAATTTTTATAAAGCTTGGCAAAAAAATCTCCCATGTGTAACATGATAGCCTTTACTTTTTAATGATCGAAGCCTTTACTCCTTTAAGGAAACCAAATACATATATGTAGCTATAAATTTGTGGAAGCTTTTACCAAAACGTGGCACATTAAATTTTGAATTAAGTAAAATGAATTTTATATTGACTTACTTTAAACAAATTTGTGCAGCAAATCCGTCATACGCGAATTTTAAAATATAACATCCTCAAAGCAAATTCCCCCATTTCTATAAGTCGGTAGTATGACTCGATACATAGTTTTTATTAGTTTTTTTATTAATTTCCGTTTAATTTCTAGTAATGTTTACTTCACATTTCGATCTTAGAATTTATTTTTTTATAAAACATACTTCAAAATGACAGAATAACTTACATATTGTCTATTTTCTATGTACAACTTTAAAAAAAACTAAGCCTGGTATACCTTGTTTGGTAATATGAAAAATAATTTTTGCTATAGTAAAGTAGATTTTTGCACCGTATATCTTTATTTTTTTTTTGTTTTGTCGTTTAGTTTGTTGTGGTCAGATGTTGCTATCCATATGACCTAATTTTTCTTCTTTAGTTTGTAGTAAAATAGTTTTGATACGACTATTTGTAGCATCCAAAGACAAGTATGTATATAAAAGTGTACCATCGAAGCTTAAGCGAATTTAACTTTTATTACGATTTGACTGAGATTTTGCAACTTAAGTATTTTATAATTTGAAGCATATTTTTAAAATATATTGTACATAATTGATGATACTTTTTACCGTACGTTTTGCAACATTTAACACTTTATTATTTTACTAATTTATCACTAGGCAGTTAAAATAAAAACACTTGATCAATTGTTTCGTTACAAATATTGTTTCTGGAAAATTCCATGTCGTACATGAGACATTTTATTTATAAATATGTGTTTAAGGTTTAAGGTTTAAGGTTTACGGTCTAAGGTTTAAGGTTTAAGGTTTAAGGTTTAAGGTTTAAGGTTTAAGGTTTAAGGTTTAAGGTTTAAGGTTTAAGGTTTAAGGTTTAAGGTTTAAGGTTTAAGGTTTAAGGTTTAAGGTTTAAGGTTTAAGGTTTAAGGTTTAAGGTTTAAGGTTTAAGGTTTAAGGTTTAAGGTTTAAGGTTTAAGGTTTAAGGTTTAAGGTTTAAGGTTTAAGGTTTAAGGTTTAAGGTTTAAGGTTTAAGGTTTAAGGTTTAAGGTTTAAGGTTTAAGGTTTAAGGTTTAAGGTTTAAGGTTTAAGGTTTAAGGTTTAAGGTTTAAGGTTTAAGGTTTAAGGTTTAAGGTTTAAAGTTTAAGGTTTAAGGTTTAAGGTTTAAGGTTTAAGGTTTAAGGGTTAAGGTTTAAGGTTTAAGGTTTAATGTTTAAGGTTTAAGGTTTAAGGTTTAAAGTTTAAGGTTTAAGGTCAATGTTTTAGGTTTAAGTTTAAGGTTTAATATCGTCGGTTCCAAATTTTGATCAATTTTTGTATTGTATATAATTAAAAAATAAATTTATAGTTTTTTTTTTGATAACCCTTTCAGTTTATATATAAAAAAGGTGCAAACCCATAAATTACAAAAATATGACTAGAGCCCAAAATAATCTAATGTTTTTTTTAACTGTATAAAATGTAAGCATACATATTTTCAACTGGGCACTCAATTATGCAAAACTTTAAGGTGATTGATTAAAATTTCCACTACTAGGATTATAATTGATAATACTATCCCTGCCATTGGGATCATTAAAATAAACATAACCTGCGTCAAATTGATTGGTACATTTTCTTCGAACACGGGTCGACTACGTTCCTTATCTTTTTGTGCACCGACAATTTCAGCATATCTTTTGCTTACATGATTAACATGACCAGTATTCTTTATTATAATGATGCCCATATTCATATGATCTCGATATTTAAAACCTGGTTTGGTCAACATTGGTGAATATTGTTTAAAATATTTACCATCAATTGGCACAATATTACATTTTTTATCACCATCGTTCAAAAGCACATGTGGATTAAATGTTACAAGAGCCGTTTTGCCGTTGGGGCAGTTTTTATATGGTGTTAAAAACATTGAATCAGGTACTCTGTTGATATCAATAAAAATATCTGGACAGTTGTTATTATTAACACGTTTCTTGTTTTGTTCGCCTTTTAATGCATTTTTAATGTAAAATTCAGCAGCAGTTTGTACGCCCACGCATATTGAATATTCGTCATCCACAAGCAGACCATTTAAATTATTAAAAGATATATCAGGTTTTCGTATTGCCAAAAATGAACTTAAGAATGCTTCAAAAGCTCCATGAAATATTATGACCAGAATTGACAGGGATATGAGGAGGAGCTTGCGTGATATAAAATGTGACGGTTCGTTAGGACCTTGGCTGGCTATTATAGCATACAAATTCATACTTTCAAAATGAGTTGTTGAAAAACGTTGCAAAACTTTGTTCCCCACCGCAAGTACAAATCCGATTAGACCGAACCCTATAATAAAGGCAATCCACAGTTGTATATCAAATAAATCAATAAAAAACGTAGGTGATCGTTTCATGGTCAAATCAACAATCCATATATTGTCATGAGGTCCATCTACTGGAAATAAGGATTCACCTTGCAATACGTTCATAAATGGGCACAAGTTAGCGTCATAGTCCCCCACTGCAACACCAAATTCTGTGTTACCCCTAGTTTTGGTAGCATTAATTCTGTTGGCAAGAAATATTTATAACAGATCTGCATTATCAGTCAACTTGTACTTACGTAAAACGTAGTAAATAACTGAGCATTATTAATGTTGGATAATGTGGATAGTCATAGCCATTATCCAAAACAGAAATGGACATACCCGTTATATTGTTGAATGAATGCCGTTCACAAGTACTGCCATGTATAGTCATTAAATCAAATGATTCTTCCAAAAATATGCACCGATCGATAAATCGTGTAGGCCGAAAAATATCTAAAAGACGGTAATTGCGTAACTTGTTTTCATGGAACATGGCTTTTTACTTCCTATTTATGAAATCAATGGCACTTAAATATGTAAAATTATTTTTATAATCGGGTTATAGTTGTTATTTTACATGCTGGTAATGGATATAAAAAAATCGTTATATAGTTTAATGATTTATAAATGGACTATTAGGTGGAAACGCGTTTTAGTGCTAAAGTACAAATAAATTACATGTTGTTATCTAATTAGGGTTAAGTGATTTCATTTTATATCATCGACTCACAAAAACGAAAAGCTTACCGAGCTATAAACCGTAAAGTCTTTTGTCACATTTGTCATTCATATTTTTTATTGTTTTACAACCTGATATTAATGCATGCAATTCCAAGTATCTGGTAGAGCATCGAACGATAAAGTCGTTAATATAATTTTGTTTTTAACAAAACGTTTGGTTTATTTAAATTAGGTGAAGCCTGCATTTTTTTTATAAAAATTTATTTTTGCGGAAACATAATAATAAACTTTCAAGCAATCAGTGCTAACCTTCCATTCCTTCAAACTACGATATCTCTATGTTTTGTTTTAAAAAGTTCCAATTTATACCGAATCTTAATAGTTATCATGGTCTTACCGTATTCATTTTACCATGTGTTTTCCTGATGTCGTTCGTGAAGTAAAACGGTAGCGAATAAACTGGTTTAGTATAACGTTTGAGATCCGACCCTTGATACAGAGGATTTGGCTTCTTTTGCTTAATTAAACTAAACTGAAAAGGAAACCGTGACTCAGATCCGATGGAGGCTAATTAAGAATTATAAAAATCTTTTGAGTCTCTTTTTCGAGAACTATAATTTGAAGTTAATTACGTTACTCAAATAATTTTATCTCGAAAATATCTAAAATAACCTTGATAGTTCTAGGCAAAAAGAAAAATCGCTATTAAATAAAATTAAATAATTCGTTGATAACATCCCAAATAAATCTAAACTTATAAAACCCATTTTCCCCACATGTTTGTGTTGTTATTTAATATAAAATTTAGCAGTCCCTTTGGGCCAATAAAGATGAAAAGCACAGATGAAAAAATTTTAATTATTAGATAAAACTTACAACAGTAATAATTTATTTGTATTTTTGTTTTCTGGTAACGTTAGATACCTCTATTACATTTTTACTGCATCATTGCCAATGCGTTTCAATAACAAAACGATTTCAACCTATAGAACAGCGGAAGTAAGGAAAGGTACAATTGAAAATTATTGGAATCCCAACAATAAATTTTATTTTCACTTTGCTTTTATTCATAAGTTTTCTTGAAACCACAAGGGAAAGCTAAATTTATAGATTTTAGTGTTTCCTTTCTAAAACTCAACAAACTGTAATGAAATCATTGTTGAGTACCGTACATTTATTGGATAAGCGGGTATTAAATGAGATTTGCTCATAAAAGTTAGAAGTTAGAAGTTAGAAGTTAGAAGTTAGAAGTTAGAAGTTAGAAGTTAGAAGTTAGAAGTTAGAAGTTAGAAGTTAGAAGTTAGAAGTTAGAAGTTAGAAGTTAGAAGTTAGAAGTTAGAAGTTAGAAGTAAGAAGTTAGAAGTTAGAAGTTAGAAGTTAGAAGTTAGAAGTTAGAAGTTAGAAGTTAGAAGTTAGAAGTTAGAAGTTAGAAGTTAGAAGTTAGAAGTTAGAAGTTAGAAGTTAGAAGTTAGAAGTTAGAAATTAGAAGTTAGAAGTTAGAAGTTAGAAGTTAGAAGTTAGAAGTTAGAAGTTAGAAATTAGATGTTAGAAGTAAGAAGCTAGAAGTTAGAAGTTAGAAGTTAGAAGTTAGAAGTTAGAAGTTAGAAGTTAGAAGTTAGAAGTTAGAAGTTAGAAGTTAGAAGTTAGAAGTTAGAAGTTAGAAGTTAGAAGTTAGAAGTTAGAAGTTAGAAGTTAGAAGTTAGAAGTTAGAAGTTAGAAGTTAGAAGTTAGAAGTTAGAAGTTAGAAGTTAGAAGTTAGAAGTTAGAAGTTAGAAGTTAGAAGTTAGAAGTTAGAAGTTAGAAGTTAGAAGTTAGAAGTTAGAAGTTAGAAGTTAGAAGTTAGAAGTTAGAAGTTAGAAGTTAGAAGTTGGAAGTTAGAAGTTAGAAGTTAGAAGTTAGAAGTTAGAAGTTAGAAGTTAGAAGTTAGAAGTTAGAAGTTAGAAGTTAGAAGTTAGAAGTTAGAAGTTAGAAGTTAGAAGTTAGAAGTTAGAAGTTAGAAGTTAGAAGTTAGAAGTTAGAAGTTAGAAGTTAGAAGTTAGAAGTTAGAAGTTAGAAGTTAGAAGTTAGAAGTTAGAAGTTAGAAGTTAGAAGTTAGTAGTTAGAAGTTAGAAGTTAGAAGTTAGAAGTTAGAAGTTAGAAGTTAGAAGTTAGAAGTTAGAAGTTAGAAGTTAGAAGTTAGAAGTTAGAAGTTAGAAGTTAGAAGTTAGAAGTTAGAAGTTAGAAGTTAGAAGTTAGAAGTTAGAAGTTAGAAGTTAGAAGTTAGAAGTTAGAAGTTAGAAGTTAGAAGTTAGAAGTTAGAAGTTAGAAGTTAGAAGTTAGAAGTTAGAAGTTAGAAGTTAGTAGTTAGAAGTTAGAAGTTAGAAGTTAGAAGTTAGAAGTTGGAAGTTAGAAGTTAGAAGTTAGAAGTTAGAAGTTAGAAGTTAGAAGTTAGAAGTTAGAAGTTAGAAGTTAGAAGTTAGAAGTTAGAAGTTAGAAGTTAGAAGTTAGAAGTTAGAAGTTAGAAGTTAGAAGTTAGAAGTTAGAAGTTAGAAGTTAGAAGTTAGAAGTTAGAAGTTAGAAGTTAGAAGTTAGAAGTTAGAAGTTAGAAGTTAGAAGTTAGAAGTTAGAAGTTAGAAGTTAGAAGTTAGAAGTTAGAAGTTAGAAGTTAGAAGTTAGAAGTTAGAAGTTAGAAGTTAGAAGTTAGAAGTTAGAAGTTAGAAGTTAGAAGTTAGAAGTTAGAAGTTAGAAGTTAGAAGTTAGAAGTTAGAAGTTAGAAGTTAGAAGTTTCAGTTACAGTTACAGTTACAGTTACAGTTACAGTCACAGTCACAGTTACAGTTACAGTTACAGTTACAGTTACAGTTACAGTTACAGTTACAGTTACAGTTACAGTTACAGTTACAGTTACAGTTACAGTTACAGTTACAGTTACAGTTACAGTTACAGTTACAGTTACAGTTACAGTTACAGTTACAGTTACAGTTACAGTTACAGTTACAGTTACAGTTACAGTTACAGTTACAGTTACAGTTACAGTTACAGTTACAGTTACAGTTACAGTTACAGTTACAGTTACAGTTACAGTTACAGTTACAGTTACAGTTACAGTTACAGTTACAGTTACAGTTACAGTTACAGTTACAGTTACAGTTACAGTTACAGTTACAGTTACAGTTACAGTTACAGTTACAGTTACAGTTACAGTTACAGTTACAGTTACAGTTACAGTTACAGTTACAGTTACAGTTACAGTTACAGTTACAGTTACAGTTAACAGTTACAGTTACAGTTGTAGTTCTATTTCAAAAATGTTTACTGATATAATGTCAACTTTAATAAGATAATTGGATTTCAAAATTTTTCTTTAAATTCAATTTACATTGAATGTTTGCAATTCAAATGAAATTAAGTTTTATTCATTTCCCTAATACTGCGCTGTTTCAAAATACATGATCTATGTTTCTCGTT
Source organism: Tipula confusa (assembly GCA_963556175.1). NCBI lineage: Eukaryota > Metazoa > Arthropoda > Insecta > Diptera > Tipulidae > Tipula > Tipula confusa. The sequence goes on along the minus strand of OY744476.1, from coordinate 195,125,296 downwards.
ATTGTATACAAATTACTTAAATAGATAAAATAAAAAATAAATAAAATGACTTAATCTTTATAATCAAATAAAACAGCACAAGAATTTTACAGCAGCTTTGCTTTTCCAACAAAAATAATCTAACAAATATATAATAGTAAAATTTTAAAAGTTTTTATGATTAATTGAAATTTTTATTTTATTTTTATAGACAAACGTTCGTTATCTGTACTAAATAATTTAAGATAAACATTTTATATGCAAGCTTTAAAATTGTTATTCGATTTTTTTTTTTATTTTTACTGGTTTATAAATTAAAATAATTTCAGTAGCTTAGTAATCACTAGAACACAATATTTAAATAGTTAAGTGACATTACTGCACAATATTTAAATTGATATTTGGAAAGGGTAAATCTTCCAAAGCTTAGTGAGTTCGATAACAAACCTACTAACATCTACCTAGCCGGTAGATACAAATAATACAAATCATTTAGGAAGTTAAGTCTGCTATAAGAGGTAACTCAACACACTTTATTGGTGGTGGATGATTTAATTGTTTTAATGGTCAATGACGATTATGTTGGAAACCGATCATGCTTTAGCATCATATCCATATAATAATACGTCCATTATCAAAACGATACACTGTCAGAAACCAATATAATCAAGAGCCTCTGAACTAAACGAAACGAATCGCCGTCCTTTTAATTTATGAACCACATGAGAAATTGTCAAATTTATTGTCAAATGTTGTCGCATCATTGTCGCTTTTAGAGTCATATATGTACGTGATTACTCTTAGATATCATCAACCATCTTTCATACTCATCCGCCTGGGTCCAACTCTCATACAATGTGTTGATCAGTATGATCAACACATTGTACAACTTCAGCTTGTCGGTATTTGCAAGGTATTTTGACTTTAGCAGCGGGCATCATGCATATAAAACACGATTGCCAGCGATAAGATGCGCTTTAAGATCATTTCCTTCACAATTATTGTGAGTGATAAGAGACTCGAGGTATCCAAAGCTTGACACACCTTCAAATCCATTACTAAAATCCATTGCGTCTTGGTCTCTAAAAGAGCGTGTAAAGAGCTAGTATTTAAAAGAGAGTCCTGATTTGAGTAATTCAGTGTCGCCAACTTTACGTAAAAAAAAGATGTGATGCTTTTGCTGAGACGAAGTAGACTATGCATACATAAATTTTCTTGATAAGAATCTGTATAAAAGAGCAAATGTCCTGAAAGGTGAGAAAAGCATTGCTTCGGCTCTCCATCTCATTTTAGTGTCTGAATCAAGTTTAGGGTTTCCGGTAAAATTTAAGCAGCTTCCATATTTACTTTTGTTGATATTTTTAACCAATGATTTTTTAAGGGTAAGGTTAGTCAACCTAGTAATCCAACCTTTGCTTTGTTTCCTCCTAAACGACAATCAAAAGACACTGTGATGGTATTCTAGGATGTCATGCTCGTTTAAAAATGTCTCTGTGGCTTTTAATGTTACATAAGAAGCGAGAAAAGTCAAAATCAGAAAGTAATAATTGCGTAAAACAAAAAAAGTGATGTTACCTTCACAAGTATATGTATTGACAGAAAAAAACGATTAAGTTTGTAAATTAAAATATGAAAATATTTTTTAACACCTGTGTTTTTATGATCTTTATGAGAAACCATATCTGTCAAACAGTCTGGATTATAAAATCCATAAGCTTAAAATTATGAATGAACTTAAATTGAAAAAAAAATGTATTACTATATACGTACCATGATCATAAGAGATTAGCAGCTTTTATAAAAACATAAAAATTTAATTAATATTCATTGGAATAAAATTGTACAAAATTTTTATGTTTTGGTACTAACAATAATAAAAGCTTTTTGTTTGTTAAGAAACTAATTAATTTTAAAAGTTTTTTTTTGTGTTCGGTGTTTTGCTTGCCGACTGCAATCTCTTCCATGCGAGACTAACTAAATTAACTTTTAAAATTTATTTTTTTTTTATTAAACCTTAATAATTTAATTTTTGTTTGAATTTTATTTTAATATATTTATAAAAATGATGATAGTAAATTTACCAATACGAATATGCCAACAATATATTTTTGACATATTCATATCCTAACTTAGACATATAGCTATAACATAGAAATAAAACCTATAAATTTGGTTGTCGAAAACTTTTTGAAATTTATTTATTGTATATATGTTTACATATAAATGCTTGTGTCTATTTTATATGGCATATAATCTTCTATGAGTGCCACTACATTTGATAATGCGTCAAAATATTTAGAAATATATACAATTTTATTTTTTGTACACCATAAAGCTTTCAAGTTTATGAAAAAAAATGTATGTACATTTTGTAATGGACATAACCAAAAATTTACTTTTCACAAAACTGTTAGTTTAGTAAACCAATAAATTTGAGCTTAAACTGTTTTTCCAATTTCATTCTGATCTGGCAAATGTTTCAGTAAAATATTGAATGGTTGTAAAAACAACAAGTTTTTGGCAATAAGGCATAACTCAATATATCGACTTATACCTTAATGCAAGTTTAATTTTATGGTTGTTCGATCACAACAATTTAATTTATAACGGTTTTCGAAAGTTGTTTCCTAAGAAGAAGCTATTAGCAGATGACCCCTGCAACAGAAGACAAATAGACACTGGTTCTCTTCGAAATTTCTAAAATCACAATCAACATTCAGTGATAGATTCTCCAAATGTTTGCTAGCAAACCATAAGATGTGGAGTGGACACTTCTATGGGAATTTTACAAATTATGAAGGATGATCTAGGTTAATTAATACAAGATAGTCACTGGTGGTGAAACGTAAGTTCATCACTATGATCAAGAGTCTAGACAGAAATGAGTCAGACCTCATTTGTTGAGGAGCTCGACTCACAATTTATCACTGAGCTGCAAACCAAATTTAATGGCAGTCTACTAGGCTCACCTATTCTGTGACGCCATACAATTTAAACAACAATGGCAGATCCGCAGCCATCGACAACCTCTAAACAGAAACAGCAAGAGAAAAACATACCAATCTGTCCCAAACATATATCTGTCGCAAAAATCAGAAAACATCCCAAAAAATCAGTTATTTAGTCGACCAACTCAAAAATGGGATCAGATGTAGAGCTTAATTAGATAAATGTTCTAATTAAGGTTCTAGATCTGATCCCATTTTTGAGTTGTTCGACTAAATAACTGATGTAAATAACTGTGACAAATGAGAAATCTCTATCAAAAATTTCAACATATTTAAATCTCAAATTTTTCTGAAGATTACCCAAAGTGGCTTAGATTCTATGACACGTTGAACAAAGTGATACATGAGAACAACCAACTTAGTGACACACATAAATTATATTTCCTAATGTTATTTAGAGAGTGTTTCATTCAACTTATTTTATAATGAAGTTATAGTTCATAAAAAGTTGCAATAACGGTATATAAAATCTTGTGCCAGAAATCGACTTTGATACAAACAGATGGGTACATCTACAACATCTACAACTAGCAGAGACCCATTACAGATATTGTTACAAATATTTGTAACCCAAAATAAATACAAGATAGAGCATTGAGTTCCTTAAAAACGGAGTAAAATAAGGAGGACACAAGTATTTAAATATTAAGTTAATAAAACTAAGTTAGAAGCTGGAACGGACAGAAAATTTGGATACATTTCTCACATTTTGGAAAGCAAAAAGGCCACGTATACAAGAATAACTCAACATTCAGTTCCATAACGAATGATGACAGTGACGTAAACGGATACAAGTTTGTGTAAAAAGTCTGGGAATCAGCTTTAAAAACAGAGTGGCCACTAAAAGTTAATACGACCATTTTAATACTTCTAAAATAACATACGAAAATAATTCCGTTCCCAGTTGAAAAACTTTCGATACCAAACAGTGTTTCAAAGGATTGTTGTAGGAGGTAAACCCCTGGGTAAATATTAAAGAAGGCGCAATCAAGATTGCAGTTGGTAAAGGATTATAAATGATGAGAGAATTGCACCAATCATGAAGTAAATAAACATATTTTTAGTAGAGAAGTAAAAGCTCAAAAAGTCGTTAACAGCCTCGAAAATGCTTGAAACGGTAAACAACTTTAGGACAAGGTACTGACGCTTCATTGTAAAATATTGAATAAAGTAGATAAATTTTTTTTAGCGTAAATGTCCTCACGTAACTACTTCAGTCCAGTAATTCTAACTTTTAGTCAACTTCTACAGATGGAAAGATGAGTAGTTCGGTTCCTGTATTCCAACCCCGATCCAAAATAAATAATATTGTTGACACAGTTCAGTATGCGCCAGTATTTTCAGAATGAATTGTGTTCTGGTAATATCTGCTAATTGTATAAAAATTACTGTACTGGTTTCCTTTTTTTCGTATAGTAGCTATACAAATATTTAATTTTTTTGATTTAAAGACTCCATATAAAGTTAGCCTGAACTATCTAGCAACACTAACTATACCTTTAATTTAATAACATGAACTTAAAACTGTTGAAATATAAAACCTTGCAAAGTTGAACAACATTTTATATTCCTGTGTTTTTTTTTTTTTTGTAAGTGTGTGTGTACTAGGAAACCAAAATAGGATTATAAAATATCTTCTAATTTTTTTTATTTAAATTTTTATTTTTGGTTAAGCTTTTTTTTTTTTTGTTATTTTAAGTTCATAAAATGGAAACTATTACAACAACAAATTATGTAACATATAGCACTAACAACTGGAGAGGATCTAAATAAGAAACTATATATCATGTAAAAATTATAAACACATTACAAAAGATTAAAATTTCAAGTTTTAATTAAAATTTGATATGGGATGTGGGTGATTTGTAGGCAAAACATGTAGGTAAATTTAAGCGAATTAATTTTTTAAAGAGGTACAACATCTCTTACATTTGTAAACCTTAAAATACTCACTCATGAAACCAGCATTTACTAATGTTTACAAAATATACATAAATAATACATCAAACTACCACCAACGAAAATCACCTTGCTCGAGAAGCTAAGTAATCAAATTGCAGAACTCGAACAAACATTTAAAACAAACTACGGCAGAAATAAATCTTTCAACTCCAGCAGATCTAAATAGAAGTTCGGTAATTAAACCACTTACGGCCTTAATTCAAATTGTATTAGTTTTACAATTAACGGGACGACTGCATATAAGGCATACAACTAAAATTTGATTTAAACAACTATTCTCGAAGGGTACAATCGAATTACAATACTACCACTACAAGGAAAATTGTCTTAAATCGAACTCGACGATTGAATCCTGAAAAATGTTGGACAAACTATCAACCAAATAAATTTGACCTCTTTCATGACACAACTTATTTTTTAAATGACTGTTTGTAATATTCACGTCTCATAATCAAATGCAAATTTCTAGTCAATTTATCATTCATATATCAAATTACTGTGTACAATTTATATGGTATCTGCCTCTTTAGTTGCTAAAGACAGTAAAAAAAATCAAGCAAATCAATTCATGAAAGACTGTATATTGGATATAATATATTGTTATCATCCTATAATATAGATACGATATATAATATGCTTTCTGATATGTTCAGTTCGGTATACAATTTTCTCCTATGCATGTATGCTTTTATAAATTGATAAGTCATTTCGCATTCAATTTTATTTTTAAAAGCAATATTATCATAGAAAAGAATATTATGAGAATCGAGACGAAGCTTGTATATATACAATTTAAGATGTTCGTAGCAAAGCATTGTTCTGTTTTAAGTTATATTTTCACTCGTCTGTGTTTGGGTGTGTGTCTATCAAAATAAAAAAATCTTTAAAGCATTTTATGAACAGAATTGAATTGAATTATTGCCATATTCTTTATATTTCTTTTGATTAAAGTTCTTTAAAAGCTTGAGATTAAAATAAATCGATTTGATTCACTAGGTTTTTAATGTTTTGACCAAACCATCAAGTAAAAATCTTTTAAATCTTTTTAAACAATGAATTTAAAGCTTTAAGCTTTTTTAGATATGTGTGATAGACAGAGCTTTAAACCAGGTGTCTGGGTTGTAGTTGCTTATGATTAAAAGGTGATCCATTGGTTCATTCTGACTTTTGAGAGAAAAATCGTATAAAGATAAGATTAATTTTTGATATCTTTTGGAAACAGGGTGTTTAAAAATGTTGGTTCAGAAAAAAAGGACAATCATTATATTAAACTGTAAAAAAAATCAACAGCATTACAGGCCAAAGTTGACCTCTTTCAGAATATATTTGTACAATTGATGATCAGTATAGGTGGTCAGTGCAACGAACGATTTACTGGTAACTTCCAATAAATAATTTTTATCGGAGAGCTACCAACTAAGTCTTATTTGACTGGTAATTGGTTACATTATGTTCAATATCCAAAAACTACATGCGTTTCAAAGCTATAATGCTTTAAAGAAAAATATCAGATGCACTGCTATAAAATACCAAATTAACTAACACGCTTTTTAAAAAGTTAAATTTGCTAAAAATGTTAGGCTAACATAACGTGAATTAAATCCGGCCAATGAAGTGAGAATGATATTAGTGTCTGAATCTTTTAAGACGAAATTCAGTTTTCTCAAATGATAAAGAAACTGAGTTGAAATATTACTTGTGACATTCTTCAAGAATAAATTTTGCAAGTAAATTGTAGAAAAAGACTTATCCTGATAGTTGCGATACCAACGAAACAGATAGAAAAGATTGGATGTCTGGGTGCATGAAACAACATTCACAGTTAAGATTAGGAATAACCGAAAATACCAGTTTAGTTTGAGCAACAAAATACTTTTAAAAGCTTTAATTTACACTGTGCAATATATTAATTTAGACGAAACGGAAATAACCAGAAATTAGCTGACAAGTCCAAGTGGGCCAATTTTGAGATATGCGATTATAAATAATAAAAAAAAATGTTGTATAGTTTACTACTAATAGTATTATTAATTTATAAAAAAACTATTTACTAAAGTGATTTACTGTTTATAGTGCTGCTGAAGAGTGCAAAGATATTAAAAAAGTTTTTTTTTATACCAAAAAAGCTTTACTAATTAAGTGAAATTTAATCAAATGAAAATTAAATTCTGTAAAGCCTCCAAAGACTACTCGAAATAAAACCGGCTCTATCTCCAATATCGAATCGCTTATGAATGTAGAGAAACCTCCGAACAAAAACCTAATGGGTGTAATTTGTGTGGTGCTGTCGAAATATATTACAAAAAGTTGGATGAAATCCAATCTGATGTGACTCAATTGAAGAATCATGGCATGTCTTTAAGTGCAAAAATTAATAACCTTGAACTTGATGTTACTCATGTTAATCAAGAATTTAACTTTTTAAAAATGGAAAATTTATATCTCAAGCAACGATAACTCGTGAACGATATCATGATTATGGGACTACCACTAAACACCACATCAGCTGATATTTTAAAACAACTTGCGAAAATATGTTATATTCGGTGACATTCATTTCACAATAACAAAGGAATTACAACGGCCAAATAGAAATAACGAATTGCATATTATCCGATTTAAGTCAACCGGTAAAGAAAAATGTATAAACAGTATAAAGTATATTTCACCGTATATCTATTGAACAACTTTATCCCGCAATAACCATGACGGGCAAGGTAATTTATTTTCGAGATAGACTGTAACGCCGGACTATGTCAAATTGATGAATGAGTTTCGGCTTATATATATAATAAATTTTTATTTGGAATCTTAATACAAAACTATACATTTATTTTTTGACAAAAGACATCATGGTGAAAATTATCTGCATATTGAACACACATAAAAACAAATAGAAAAATCATATTGATTCGTTCAATATCGAATTTCTTACCACAAAACATATTTGTATTCTATATAAACGGCTCAACCATGAATGCACAATAATTAAGAATCTAATCCTCTTTATATTTTGTTAAATTAAATGAACAAAGCTTTTATGTATTGTTAAGCTTTTACGGTACGAACATTTTTCATCGTTTACGTTTTTTTCTATTCAATTTTTCTAACACAATATAGATTTATTTGTTCTAATTCGCATTTTATGTTTTATAAAAAGAAAATCGTTTGGAGGAGTGGCCTTCTCGAACAATTGAATGCTATTTTTTTTTTGTTTCGTTACAGATATATGCTACATATAAGTGATATAACATCCACTCCAGAACCAACATGTTTGTTGTGAGCACATTGTAGAATTAGCTTCTCATTTTGATTGTCCTTAAGCTGTAGCTTTGTCATAAGCAAAATCAATATTTAGCTTTCATCAATATCTAGCTTCGATTATTAAAAGTATAAACAGTGGTTTTAAAAATTTGATAAATATCAGCGTTTTACTCTTTACAAACTTAAACATTTTATATAGTATATCGCCTTGTATATTTTATAAAACAACTGTAAACATTTTCAATTTTCACTGGATGAAGAATGGATGTAACCCCATGATTATCATTGCTGCTTTCATTTGATTCTTTTGTGCAGTATATGTCTTCCTTGCTATCTGAGTATCTAGCTATCTGTGATGTTAAATCGGTTTGAAAAGTTCATTTTTGGAACGAGTTTTGTTTTTCTTTAGTTGTTGACTAGTCAATCAAGCATAAGCCTCGTCACTAACGTTGCAAAGACAGCGTGACAGAGTTGTAATATTGTTTTTATCATAAATGTTAAATAATATTTTAAGCAATTTTCACTCCTCTGAATTTGATTGATTGATTGATTTATTGATGAGACTGTGAAACCAAGCTCCAGGCTAGTGTTCCAGATAACGCCGGTCATATTCCTACAGCCTTTTTACATTTAACAAACGGTAGGATAGGAGGGATTGTCATATATTTATATTTCGATAGATATATTTCTATGCAGGACAAAAACGACCCGGTTTCAGCCATCTCATGATCATTACGGAACAGTTCTATTCTTTAGGTTTTTGTGGAGTAGGGAAGTTAAGTTATATTAGTAATGACAGAATTGGTCCTGTTTTCCGATAGCCAATATTCAAACTACTGTTAGTGTAATACAATCGCAATTTTTTATAAATTGCTCTGCTTCCTATCACCTTTTATCAGCAACTCCAGTGTGTCATTATTTTATTATTTTCGCCTACGATTCCAAATTGCTAGAAATTAATAAGTATATTATTATTAAATTTTTATCTAATTTACTAACTAACTTAGTATTATAATAGTATAATACAAGATTCCTATAAATTACATAGTCCTATATTATCATATTGACTCAACAGTCTATAATTCAACCACATCTCAATCTAATAATACAATAATACTATAATATGCTAATTTAAAACATAATCCGCATATATGTCATACCACCTTAATCCTTATTACAATTAAATTTCCTTCCTTGTTGCCACCTATCGCCATTCCCTACTACGAATAACTTTATCTTCCTCTTCTTTATAACTCTCTTCCATCTTATATCCTAATCATATTTACCCTTTCTCTTTCCCAACTATAGATGTCGTGTGCTTATTTTTTTTTTCTTATTTGAAGGTCACCTAGCTGTAAAGTTTAAACTTGTATAGATTATCAACTTATTCATTGATATTTCCTTAATTATCACAAAATTAATTTAAAAATAAATTTAGTATTAAAGTTAATTTTAAGTTCGTGACCCTCAATCCCTATATTATTAAAATTATCTTATATTCTAACTTAGCTTTAACACTATACAATATATTTAATACCCAGCACCTCATGGCTATTTTTAAGATAACTGGAGATGGAAATTGTCTTTTTGGAGCCATTCCCCATCAGCTTAGTTTAAAAGATCTCCATCACATTCCCTGCTCCATTTCAACCTTACGTTTTAAAATAGTTCAATATATAAGAGATCATCTTATTCATTTCGTTCTAACTTTATTAGACTTCTATCACTCCGTCTATTCTCCCGACCCACATTTGTCTGATGATCAGTTTATAACCAAATATTAAGCCGATCTACAACAAGATGGCTTTTAGGGAGGCGCCGAGTGTTTGGCTGCTATATGCCTATATCACGACTCAATAATATTCAAATTAATATTTTTACCACCACCTCTCATACTCCCATTTGCGATTCTACTCCTGCTTATGAATTAAATTTATTGTGCTCCAACAATCATTACGATAGTTTATAATCCCCAATTTATCTATCACCTCTATCCCTTCACACTTCACCTACATCATCAAGCCACCTTCTTCCTACTCCTATGGAACAAACCATATTCGCTCCTGAGAATCCTTACCGTCTTATTGATTCTACTCGTTCACACCTTTCTCCTAGTTCTACTCTATCCTCCTCATTTAATTTTGGCACCTGGAATGATCGCGGCCTTTCTAAACCTCAGAAACGTGATCATGTAGATTCAATCTTGTTTAAAAATGCCATAGATGTTTTTGGGGTTCAAAAGATCAATAAAGGTTCTTGCACGTGTTCCTCTGACCATTATCTTTGGTATCTCTCTAACATCACTACTTCCCGCCAACGTGATGTATCACGGCTCTGTGATTACCCTTTTAGGTAATCTTGCCACTTTTGGAGAAATTCTCTTCGTCTCCGCTTATATTCCACCCCAGACCTCCAAGTATAATCAACGGCGAGCCTCTGCAATCTTTTCGATTTTCATTCCATCCTTGATAAATGTCTACCTTCTCGCGATATTGTTTTACCTGGCGATTTTAATGCTCGCATTAAAAGGTTCCAATGATTCTTGGGATCGTCTTACTGTTGGAAACAGTTTCTTCCATAGCGAGTCCAATGAGAATGGGGTTTCACTTGGATAACTTGTTAGTTCCTCACATCTATTCTTGGAAACCAACCGCATGCGACGCTTGCCTCGCTTTACTTGGACTGATGGCCATTCTCGCTCCCAGATTGATTATTTTTTGATTCGGCAAAAACCATATTTACTCTGTGTCCACGCCTTTAAATTTAACTAATTACACCCAAACTTTTAGCAATCAGTTCCTTCACTGAATTCATTGTAAATGTACAGTCTTCACACCCTTCCTCTTCTTCAACCTTTCCTATATCCCTACACCGTCTTTGCCTCCCTATTCTAACAAGTCTAACAAACTTTCCTTGTTACATAATGACATCTAAAATTGTATCTAAGATCCATGTATCAGACACGTGTTTCTATACCACGTATGAGAATGCTGTTTTAAACTTCCCCACCGGCGACCCTTGGAAATTACTAATAAATTGTATTAAATCGTCCGCACATCAGCTTTCACTCCTATGGATTGTCCATAAAATTGAACTTACATAGTACGATGAAATAACACAACCATTAAAATTTAACTTGAGGAGAATTGATGTTTTATCGGTACTTTCAAGTACATTGACATTTGCATGTAAATAATTGAAAATGGTATATAGTTACGGCATTTAATTTGATATATAAATTATACCATGGTTGATCTATATATACACACTAGAATGGTAGACAATAGCAATCAAGTTAATTGTATATTGTAACGAAGTCATTGGCAGCAGCAACAATAAAAATTTCCTATTATTTTCCAAGTACAGTGATAAAATTGAAAATGTGCAAGTAAATATACATGATCAATGTGTATGTGTCTGACCAATTGGTTTTCTATTATTGTGCAAAATTGTATAATCCATACCAGGGTATGGATTAGGTAGTTCAACTTAAGCCTTGCTCTAGGTTTTTTGTGATACAATTCTCATTGCTGGTTTCAAATTTATTTAAATTGAAATTTTTTTAATTTTGTTTCTAAATCTGAATACAGTGTAAAACGCATATCGAACATATATCTTAAACATAATGTTTTACGTAAAAGATTTAGAAAAATTCAAACGATCTATTTTACACGATTGGCGCAGTGTTGAACTAGGGTTTTAATTAAGATTCGTATTTTTAGATCAAATTGAAATTCGCAGTGTACACGGAGCCTCTTTTGAAGTACAGCCATTTAAAAGTGCCACCGATCAAATGATTATCGTTTGGGACAGATGAACTATTTTTATATCATATAAATGTTTTTTAACTTTTAATTTTACTTCTTTGAAAGCTGACAACTTTTACATTTTTCCTAATTCAGATATTTTCCGATATCTTTTATATCTTATACATTTTCAAGCTGCGGTTGAAATCTGACACAGTCATGTTATGGATTTAACTTTCCTAACTTGTTTCTTAACAAATTCAGAGTGAGGCCATTCACAAGTTTTATTTGGTACTCGATAGTTACCCAACAGGGTGGTGATGGCCCGTACAGTAATATATATCGTAAAATTGTAATATAATCTTTGGCCATGGTCACCATTATATTTCATGGCTCTTTTGAAGCATTCATGAGTTCATCGCTAGTGCTTCGAAATATTGATTTACCGTTTTCTGATTTGAATGGTCTTTTGAATGTAGACGACTATACCATATGTACAATCCAAAAGACGCCCCCTTACTATTATTTTGAGAGTCTACAATTACATAAAAGACATAATACCGATAAATGTCCCCAATTTATTCGAGAACTTAATCCCATTTTACCATCAAACACAACACAACTAACAAAGTGGCCTGATGGAAAATTAGCATACATGGGTTAAGGTACATATGTACCTCCTGAATGGATTGAAAAATGTAATTTTATACCACTTGCTGAAAAGTATTTCAAGCTTTATATATCGATGCAAGTGTCACCAGGTTTTAAATATCGTGATCATTTTAACGCGGGGTTTTTAAACAAACAGTTACTTGGATTTTTTAAATTTAAAATGACAAACTTAAATTTCAGAATTCTTCGACTTCGATCAAGTGGCCTCCTTCACAATTTATTGCTATACCAGCAATTGGTATATTTTATGAGTGGAATGAAGCAAGGATGCTACCAACATTTTGACAATCGAGAGAATGTTGCCCAACCAATTGATATATCACAAATTGTTATAATGCTACTGATTCCAATGGTTGGAATCGTGTGTTCAATTGTTGTATTAAGGGTTGAACTATTTTTTAAATTTAAACAAATGTCCTTTAAATATTTTTAAACTTTTGAAACCAATTTTAAGATTTATGGTTACTACCTACTTTGTTTGGTAAACTTGCATGCACAATCACTGCAATAAAGCCCGTAAGATGTATATATAACGGATTTTACCATTTAAACTATCACTTAAATATTGTAAAAAGTTACATAATCTTAACTTTAATATAATAACTTTAATAATTTTATAAATATAATATAACTAATAATTAACCTAATTATGCTTTATTTAATTATGCTAATTATGTTTGATCATAATCTTATACAAATTTAGCTCATCGGCAATTTAAGGCTGTTTGAACATTATTGTGGACTGGCGTTCATATTTGTAGTTCTCAATGCTAAAATACATAGTTTTGGCTCAAAGTGGAAATTTTTCGCAGGACTGCGAAAAGGTTTTCGGAATAAACTCTCCCAACCTCAAAGCAAGATACGATGAAATTTTTCATATAAATCGATTGAACTGTAGCAGATGATATCGTTGAAATCAAAATTGTCAGTAAAGATATAAAAATGTCCACATATACAAAACGAGGTTTAATCTATTTATAACCTTCCATTTATAACTGTAAACCTTTCAAACATTTTGTGTCCACGAAACAGCTCTTGTGAGACAGACCGCACGGCCAACATAAGGTACGGGCAAGTATGGTTTCGCATCATCATGTCTGACAGTCGGCTGACTCGCGGTGCGGGAATGGTGCGAGCGCAAAAACTTCGACCAAATTTTTGTACAAAAGCATGAAAAATGCGAATTTAACTCTCAGTCAAGTAAGAATACTGGTGATGGAAATATAGTTTCCGAAATTATTTAGGAAGAGTAAATTGTTATATCAGTGATTACACTTGATATAGCTTTACGATATTGTAAGGACTGTTGTTCGCCTAGACAATAACAGATCGAAGTATTGTTGGAAACTACTTAATTTTTATTAAATTTTTTGAGTTTAGATATAAAAATTTTTATAATTGCGGCTGTAGGCCAATACTCGGATAAATCGTTTAGTACAGTAAATTTAAACTTTAGAACAAAATTACCATGCATACCGTGCCAATTAGTAGTAACTACGTTTGTCACAAATGACATTTAGGGTAAGATTTATATGTTTGTCGAGTTAAATTCTCTTTGGTAAAACCAAATATAATATTGCCAATCTCATGAAAATAAAAAAGGGAAGGGGCCATAAAAATGTAAAATTGCCAACAGTATTCCTTTCTAGTAAAAGGAACGTTACACCTGTTTTTTATTCTTAAATTGTAGTTGTCAACAGATTTGACATTTCTATAGCCACCCCTAAAGTAAAATATCTTTAAAACTATTTAAACATAAAAATACCGAAGAGGGAGTATTTTGCATTTTAGGCAAAAGGAAAAGAATGTTCCATTCTATTCTTTTTATATATGACCGATATAGTAAACTTCTGAGCAACTATGAGTGGTTTTAAATTACTGAAATAAAAACCACCCGACACACTAACCCCATATTCCAGCCTAGAATTAAATAATGAGAAATAAAATGTTCTCAAAATTGGAGTGGGATAATATTTCCCAATTTGCGAGTCGCTATATTTAATGACTTTTTAACTTCGCAATATGTAAATAAAATTTTAAACCGCAGTCAATTGTTATACCAAAATATTTAAAGTCGCATGTGTATTGAAAAGGGTAACATTTTTCATTGCAATTTGATCTGCATAACAATTAATGACTAATAATTGGGTTTTCCATAGTTAATGAGTCCTTTTTGTCGAAGAGCATTAAATTAGATTTAGGACTTAAATCTTAACCATTGAGTGGAGATTAAGCCATTCCCGCAAAATTAAAAAATCTACCTCAATATGTGGCTTAATCATACTATAAGATGAACCAATATAATGGAATCCGCAAACGCAACAATTTTACCATTGAAATCCAATTTACAGAACGAATCGAAATATATTAGATATAAAATAGGACGCAAAACGGACCCTGGAGTGACAACTGCATCTAGAGTGGATTCGGCGCTTAAGATATTATTTACCCTTACCTGTTGCTTCCTTTCCCTCAAGTAAGATCCAATCCAATCCAACACAACACCGCGAAACCCAACCATACAGAATTTAGATATCAGTTGTGTATGGTTGGGATATCACCCAACCATACAGAATTTAGATATCAGTATTTGGTAGTCAACAGTAATAAAGGCCTTCTTAGTATCGATAAAAGCTGTCTCTGCCTTATAATTATTATTAAGACCTTTAAACACCGGGGTTAGATATTCTAAAAGAGCATCATCAGTATTAAAATTGGCCCTGACGCATTTTTCTAGAATTTTTGAAAAAATTGGAAGCAGCGAAATAGGTCGATAATTTCCTACACTTGTTTTGTCACCTGATCTAAACAAAGGGATCACCAGAGATTTTTTTAGCTGTGAAGGAAAAATATATTCTAGGCGATCGATTATATGCGTGGCAACATTTTTAACTATACGGTTGGAAATACCGTTCAAACTACAACAATTAAGATTGTTAAGAGCTTATGTAATCGACATAATTTCTGACTTACCAATTGAAGCTAAGAAACAACTTCTTGATTCAGTACTACTACTAAAAAGCAGTTTCGATTTATCTGACTTGTTAATATTGACATTCTCTTCAACATGCTCATTACGTAGTTGTTTGGTAACAGTTGAAAAATAATGGTTAATGAAGCAAGCAATCACATAATCATCTTGCAACCTATTTCCATCATCATCAATTAATTCACTCAATGTAGTAACAGTATTTTTATTATTAATCAAACTATCAATAACACGCCATTGAGCTTTTGGTTTAATTTCATAAACTTTTCAAATAGGTGATGATAGTATTCGTTGCTGCATTTCTTAACCTCAGAAGCAACCGATTTTTTAAGTCTAAGATATCAGCGTTTAAGTTAATCGTTCAATGGATGGTTTTTCATTTTAACAAATAAATGATTTTTAAATCCATTTTCTTGCACAGCGCATCTGTAATACGACGTTTGTGGTGATCGACCGGCTAGAGTTCTTGTGCTAACTGAACTTTAAAAGTCTTAAAACCTAAGTCTTAATGTAAAATACGGTATAATGTCGTTTGTGGAATGTCTAATTCCAAAGATCGACGAGGAATCGACAAACCTGGATTTTTTTCAACACTACAAGCTACAGTAGCAATATTCTCAGTTGTTCTTGAGCGACGCACACGGTTTCGATTCTTCGCATCACTAAAACTTGTCCCAACAGCTCAAATTTGTCCACCAGTTTCACTATTGCCAGCCAAGTAGGTGTTTCATGACGACCAAAAAGTGTTTTAGTTTTGCGAACTGTGTCTAAAAAATTTTCACCATTTTTGTAGGTAATTTTAACAATTCAAGCGTGTATCGTACCATTTTTAGTAATGGCGTAGTTTTTACTTGTCAAATGCCAAGAGATGCAACTTCAAAATTGACAACTGCCCAATAACAGGCTATTCAAAATAAAACTTATTATTGGGAAACCCTACATAAAAAAAACAGGATCAACGGGACATATTATATCTACAAAGTACAGATATATGCCCATATTAGTATATTACACTCATTTACCCAAAATAATAAATTATTTAAGCTAAAATAAAAATTCATACTTACCTACATCAATTTATTTAAAAAATAAAAGTACACATTAAAAATGATGCATTGATACCTGATCTCTGTGAAAACGTCAGAGTACACGATCCACTTTTTCCCTTCACTAACATACGTGCACATGCACAAAGTTACTTAAATCAAAACAAAAAAAAAACAACAAAAATAAAATAAATATAAATAAATTTTAAATTGAGATCGGAAAAACACGTCCGATCTCTTCAACGATCATCGATCGACCAAAGCCGCCAAGTTTACTAGAAATAAATTTTCTAGTAAACTTACTTAGTAAAGCGAATAAATTTTCGCGAATGCTGCGAATGTTTTGGTTAAGAAATGAAAACTTTGAAGGCGCAGTAGGATTAAACGCATTATTGGTATTATTCAAGGACAGCTTTATCGAGACTATCAAACCTCTTTTTGTCAATAAGATTATTGGTAATATGGTCAATATTAGCAGATGGACCCCGTTTTGGAGTTACACAAACAGTTTCTTCATTCAATGTGAACCATTTCTGGAGTAGTTGATAATCACAAAGATTACATATCCAAGGTTTGGGTTGGGTTTTTTAGGCCCACCGCACAAATTACAGCTAATGTTAATATCACTTCTATTGGTTTTGATTTTACAAACTTTACACACAGACATTATAGGAATCACAGTTTTAAATTATAATCAAGTACAAAATTAATGTATTTTCCAAACATTTTCCAACGTGTCACTGTTTGGTGCGGTTTTTGGGCTGGCGGTGTGATTGGACCTTACTTTTTTAAAAAGAGGCTGGTGCAACTGTTACGGTGAATGGATAGCGCTACCAAGCTATGATTAATGATTTTTTATAAACTGTTTTGGATATATTGATGTGGACGACGTTTATTTTCAGCAAGATGGCGCTACGTGCCACACAAGCAACGAAACAATCGCAATTTTGCAAGAAAAGTTTCCCGAACGTGTTATTTATCGAAGAGATGATCACAATTGACTACCCGAGATCTTGTGATTTAACACCTTTAACACCCGACTTTTTTCTTTGGGACCACGTGAAAGATAAGGTTCACAATGCTGATTGTCAATGCTTCACAATCGATTTAAGAACTTAAAGATGGAATTCGTCAAACATTCATTGGTTTTATCTCTTAAAAGTACTACTTTTTTTAAATGAAAATGAAACCTCTTATTGGAAAACCCTATACAAGTAAAGGGTAGAAAAATGATCGCTAGGTAGCTGCTTTATTCTATTGTTTTGTTTGACCATCAAAACTGGGTTTAATATTATTAATAATCTATAATTATTTTAATTTAATTTTATTTTGTTGCGTTGTACGTAATTATCTACATATTATGTTCAAATATATTGTAGCATTAATACTGAAACTCATTATTCCCATTAAATAGTTTAATTGCAGTTTTCAATAGATAAGAGTTCTCAATTTATTAGTATGGTTCATTTTAAAGTCAATAAAGTTAAAGAAGTAAATTAGCTTTCAAAATTATTTCAACTTGTGTTTTCCGATCATTGGACGGATTTTTCCAGCATAATGTTTGAAACAGATGATTTAAAAAAATATAGGCATTTTATTTTATGCAATTGGCGCGACGACGCTCAGGTGTTTCAATCACGATACCTGTTTTTGGAAGATCAGAATGAAATATTTAGTTTACATGGAGCCCCTATTGATGTGCTGCCATTTCAAAATGCCACTGGTAAAACTATTACAATTTTGGTAATATTAACAATTATTGAATTTTGAATGATTTTCTAATTTTTTTTCCATTATTTTCTTCAAAGGATATTTATAATGCCAGGTTTCCAAATCAATTTATTGTTGAAAGTCTTTGTAGCCTTATAGACTTTTACATGATTGTTGACAAGAGAACAAATATCGGGTTCGGTTCAACTTTTCTTGGAGATAATGACATGAATCTAATTCCGATGACTGGCGCGACATCTAGTAGCACACTTGCACCATCAATTTCTCTTTCTGAATCAATTTATATTGATAATCTGATAATGAAGCCATCACCAACTTATTTCATTAA
Organism: Tipula confusa; assembly: GCA_963556175.1. Taxonomy (NCBI): domain Eukaryota; kingdom Metazoa; phylum Arthropoda; class Insecta; order Diptera; family Tipulidae; genus Tipula; species Tipula confusa. The sequence continues at coordinate 195,106,571 of OY744476.1, read as the reverse complement.
ACAATTTGTTCCAATCCTGTGGGTGGCGTTTTTTCTGTCTTTTTTATTATGTGGAATACTCTTGGATCTAGGTAGCTGGTATCTTAATAAATTCATAGTGAGGCCATTTACCAGTTTTATTTGGTTTTCAATTGTAACCAACCAGGGTGGAGATGAACTGCATAGTATCAGGTATCGTAAAATTATATTGATTTCTTTAGCGATGTTGACGATAATATTTCATGGTGCGTTTGAAGCATTTATGAGTTCATCACTTGCAGTTCGAAACATTTATTTACCATTTTTTGATCTTAATGGTCTTTTAAAAGCTAAGGACTATACGATTTGTACGATACCGAATACGGGCCCCCATGATTTCCTTAAGATTCAGCAGTTACATGAACGACATAATACAAATGACTGTCCACGATATTTTCGAGAGTTTAATGTCCTTTCACTAACTAGCACAGCAAATTTGACCAGGTGTCCAGACGGAAAATTTGCTTATATGGGCTTTGGTACATTTTGGTTGACTGAATGGAATGAAAAATGTAATTTCGTACCACTTGCTGGAAAATATTTTATGCAATATATCGCAATAAATATTTCACCTGGTTTTAAATATCGTGAACAGTTTAACGCAGTGTAAGAAACTTTTAAAACATTTCATCAGTTAGATTCTTAAAATTAAAATCCTATTTAAAATTTCAGTATTCTACGACTTCGATCAAGTGGCCACCTTCAACGTTTAATATCAAACCAATATACAGTTGGTTATTTTGAAATTGGACAAAAATATGGTAGATACAAACATATTGATTCTTCAGAGCAAAACCTAAATTTAACACAACCAATCGATATATCACAAATCATTGTCGTTCAAATGATTTTAATGGTGGGAATCGTTTGTTCTATTCTTGTATTAATGGTCGAAATGTTGATCCAATCTAAAAAAAACGTCAGTAACATATTATTAAAATAAATTTTTAATTTCAATAAATAATTTTGCTTGTTTAAAATATAAATATTTAAAAAATAAAACTGGTTTATGAAAATGTTTAGGATCAGAATAAAATTGAAATTAGGAACCATTTGTTTAAAATGAAAACCCTTCATTCGTTTACTAAAGGAAATAGAATTATTGGAAAGATTTAACAATAAAACCTTAAATCGTAAATATACCGTTAACATACTGATTATATTCACGGGATCAAAGCTAGGCGTAGGCAATTATCAAACCAATTGGTAGGAGACACAAAATAGTGGAAACAAATGACTCTGACATCAGTAATGTATTAACAAAAATTTTAGGAAAGCTATAGCAGAAAACCAGAAAAAAATGAAATTGTGATATGCCTCTTTAAAACACCAGAACCGATTATGTTCATATCAAAGCATGACGGAAATAGTAAACCACTTGGGCAACCTTTGGTAAAGGAACCGCAGTTTCAAATCTAACTGCAGACCATTAGCAACTAAATAAGGGGTAGAAAAAAACAACATTGTTTCTTGCAGGAATCATGCAAACTTGCCATTAGACAAAAGAGCTTCTCAGGAAAGCTTTTGGCAATAAATAAAACTCATAATAAGTCACAGCTATAGGCTACAACACAAAACGAAGGTATGGCCATAATTAAAGCTTAAATAAATTGACAAAGCTCTGAACAATTCAGAGCTTTCACGTTTTGGAAGAAAAATATTCTTAGAAGAAAATGCTTCAATTTTTGTTTAAGAAAACCGTGCTCCCACTGGTGATTCAGATTAAGGTGTGCTGGTGTATGCGTCCATATCTTTATTGGTGAATACACAAAGAGGACACGAATTTAAAATGTATTCTATTTCAGTCAGCAACTTTGCATTTGCTCTATGGTAAGTAAATGGTCAACATTGTCCGTTTGAAGTGATGCTTCTAGGTAGATTTGATAGCAGCGGCCTACGGACCTCTAAAGTGTGGTGATCTTGATGGAATAAAATGGTAAATTTGATTTAATTGATTTCTTGCACCGATAAAATTACACCCGTTGTCACTGTGAATTTCTTTACATTACTCTCTTCTTGCAACAAATCTTCGAAACGCACCAAAAATTGCTTCGGATGTGAGATCAGTGACCAATCTAAGTGAACAGACAATGTAGCGCTCTTGTAGCTCTTTTGTTCTCTTCCTTTGGTTAATTGAGTTAAAAATGAACCTGTGTAATCTACTCCTACCATAAAAATACTCGTATTAGATCAACTCGTACCGATCTGTAGGTCACCCATTATTTGATTCATTTCTTTGGCTTTATGCTTGGTCCAGTATCCAATATTCTTGTTAAAAAGTTGCTATCATCACGGTTTGTCCTGCATGTATATGTCGATGGTGATTTTCTTTAATAATAAATTCAGTTAAGTGGTCTAAAGCTGGCTAGATAATTGAGTCTTTGGCCTCATATATAACTGTAATTAACTAAGCGTCCTCCTACTGGTAGTATATGCCAAACGGATCAATAAATAGTGGAAATGCTTTTAAGTTCCTAAATTTCTGTAATTTATTGTTGAATAAGAGTTTTTATTGAATGGCCAGAATATTCGATGCAGGAAATGGAACTGGTAGTGCATAGATCTTCTGTTCTGTTACTATATTCCTGTTATTCCTATATTGAGGTGGCCATTCGTTCTGGTTTTAAACCAGCTGGGTCCGTTCCACAACAAATAGAAATTGAGTAACTGGTCTGGTTGCATTCCCTTTGAAGCACAATCAGCTGGTTTGTCTTGTTATTTGATATGGCCGCTGGTCTCTGTTCATGTTGGTAAGAATTTCTGCAGTGCGGTTACCGACAAACGTATTCTAAAGTTTAGGGTATGCGGACAACCAATATATAATACTATGGTTGAATCAGTCCACGCATAAGTATTGTTGTTGTTACATTTTCTACCGTGATCAATAGATTGGTTAACAGTAGAGCACCACATAATTTCGCCTTGAAATTAATAACTGTTTAATAGTTGCTATCTTGGTCTTAGTTGTTAGTAACCTCACAATACTAGTCCCATTAGGTTGAACTATGACAACAGCAGAATACGCTTTTTTACTGGCATCGGAGAACCTATGTAGCAGAGGATTTTTATTTCCTCTATTTGTGGTAAGTTGTTTCGCAGTTTCAGCCAAAGTTCAGTGCGGTTACCCACAAATTTTGGAAGAATATTTTGGTTGTGATAGTTACAAGTACTTAGTTTTCCCGCCTAAAAATAATCATCGACTAAACATTATACGAACGCCATTTTGAGATCTATTTTATGGATGAGTGTGGAACGTATTTTAAAACCTCTAACCATTAACCAGTGAGTGTCGTCCATTCATTTGCAAAAATAGATTTCTAAATAATTATTTGGGTAGTTCTATTCGGTCAGCAAACTATTTATTTTGAAAATGACTGGCATCTCGGACAAGTTATTAATTGTAATATTTTGTGCAATTAATACGTGCACCCAAGTTGCATCAAAGTAAATAATAATTTATTTTGACTTCTTGGCAAGTGACGCTGCGTTTTTTTTAAGAGGATGTCAGAGCAAACGATGTCAAGCGAAGTAAAAAATTTGCAATTAGCATGACAACTTCATCTGGAATCTTTCATTGCTGGTTTTGGTGAAATTTAACCGAAATGTTTCTCACATGCCACTCCCTCTTCAGTATATTTTGTTCTTCACAAAACTTCTTCAACTTCTAGAAGTTTTTTTAGTAAGAAATCCGCATCGAACTGAGTCAAAAAATTCGTGCTGGACTTAGTCCAAGAGTGAATTATGTTGGATCGTGCCTGACTTCTGTTTTATGCTGCTTGTCTATATACTTATTCCTTTTTCTTTTTTACATCAATCATCATTTATCAGCAAATCTCAATCCAGTATACTACTATGCTGATGACAGCTTTTTTTACCTCTTACCGTTCAACTTCTTCTTCATCGCGAAACAATGTTATCGCAGAAAGAATTGCTATAATGGATCGCCTTTTGCGAGATATTAATACAATTCTTGAATGGGGTGGAACTCACTAGGTTGAATTCAATCCCAACAATTTTCAATCCAGTGTTTTCAAAGAGAAAATCTTGGGATACACAAATAAACAAAGTATCAACTGGTATCATTAGAAACACAATAAACAAGACCTTTATAAGATCAAGTTGGGAGTATAACTCTCAGAATTGGGCAGGTTTACCGAAATCTCATTCGAAAGCCCTTAATGGGGTCTAAAACCCAGCATCTCAAATGATTGCAGACATAACTTTATTATCTAATCAACCACCTCTTTCCCATAGGCCTAATGTGGGAGCTTTATGCATATTTTACTAGTATCTTCACGGCCATTGTTCTTCGAAACTTTTTGGATTTATGCCTGATTTGTCAAGGTCCAGTGCATAGAATTTAAGGTGGTTTATGCATAGGAACAAGCTAGAAACCAAATTCGTCAGTAAAATAAATTAAAAATTTATGAATAAATGTTGTCGGAACTCCGTTCCAAAGTTGTTTTTTATTTCCCGTTAGAATTGATATTTGCATCTCATTATCCAAGATAACAGATGACTTCTTGCTCTTTTTATGGGTGCTAGGTTTGATTAAACAAGTTCTTATATATTACGTTTCTATATTTTTTAGTCTGGCTTTTTACCGCCCAAATATCACAGGTTGCTTCGTCAGATACTAATATACTACTGACATCTTTTGCTCGGTGGCATGACTAAATTTTAATGGTTACATGCACCTAGTCGACTTAGATCCTGACATGAAAAAAATGACAACAATGAAACGTAAGTTTAATAATTTCAATCTTAATCCTAGGTTAATTTTAAATTTAATCCTAAATTACCTGTGAATTTTAATCCTAAGTTTTTGGAAGTATAAATCATTAGCGGCAATACTCTTTTATTTTTCTTTATGGTTTGAACAACCACAAACTACAAACACTATATAGTTGGACTAGTTTTACAATGAGTCACAAGCCACATGCAACATAGAAGAATAATTTGTAGGACTTTGTTGTATTTTATCCTATAGAAATGTAAATACGATAATGATTGTGAGCCAACAACTGTTATATGATAAATTATAGTTTTGTAACACCGATAGTTGAAACTTGAAATTAAACACTATGATTATATAAGCCGGTTTACATGATCATTATTTGTATCTGTTTCCATAACTTACGTAGGCAGTCGATGGTACGATTTACATCTAGTTGTTTTTATATATTAACTGTAACATCATATACACTACTGATACTACATCCAGTCTATTAACATCATTACGGTAATGTTTAAAGAGCAAGAGTTAAATAAATTTAAGCTTTTTAGTTCACTAAAAATTCTCAGTAATGCTCAAAAGTACCAAATGAGATATGTATATATGGAAGATCATAACGAAATAATTAGCTTACACGGTGCTTGTATTAATGTGCCACCATTTCGAAACGCCACCGGTAAAATTATTAAAATTTGGGTCAGATGAACAAATCCTGTATTTTAAATGAATTATTAATTATATTTTATTTAATTGTAGGCTAACTTCGTCACCAATTTTCCAAATACGATCATTATCGATTAACTTTATAACTTTATACGTTTTAAACCTGTTCTGGAAGTACAACCAATTGAAGTTTTGGATTTAACTTACCTGGGACGATACGACATGAATTTAATTCCGATGACTGGCGTTTTATCTAGTACTTCACTTTTGCCATCAACTACTACCAGCGAACAGATTTATATCACTGACCTGATGATGAAACCATCATCAACCTATTTCATTGAACAGTTTGTTCCAATCTTGTGGATTGCATTTTTTCTGACATTTTTATTATGTGGGATACTATTGGATTTTGGTAGTTGGTATCTTAGCAAATTTATCGTCAGACCATTTAAAAGTTTTATTTGGTTCGCGATTATAACACATCAGGGTGGCGATGAACCGCACAGTAACATATATCGTAAAACTATATTGATATCTTTGGCCATGTTGACGATAATATTTCATGGCTCGTTTGAAGCATTTTTGAGTTCATCACTTGCGGTTCGACTCATTGATCTACCATTTTCTGACTTGAATGGTCTTGTACGGGCAAAAGATTATACGATATGTACTATACCGAAAACGACCCCTGACTTCTGGATAAAGAATCAACAACTACATAAAAATTATAATACAAATGAATGTCCACAATATTTTCGAGAGTTTAATGTCATTTCACAAACCAGCACAGTGAATTTGACAAAGTGTCCTAATGGTAAATTTGCATACATGGGTTTTGGTGTATTCTGGATGCTTGAATGGAATGTAAATGCAATCTTTTACCACTTGCCGAAAAATATTTTCATCAATATATCACGATAAATGTGTCACCCGGTTTTAAGTATCGGGAACATTTTAACGCGGGGTAAAATTATTTTTACAATGCATGTGTTGGATGGATACGATTTAAAACAATTTTGTTTAAATTTTAGAATTCTCCGAATTAGATCGAGTGGCTACCTAAATCATATTATATTGAACCAATATCAACTTGGGTATTTTAGTGTTGGATTAAAGCAGGGAGGTTACCAACACATTGATAGTCGGATGAATATTGCCGAACCAATCGATTTATCGCAAGTCTGTATCATTCTATGGATTTTAATGGCTGGAATCGTTTGTTCGGTTCTTGTGGTGGTAGTTGAATTGTGTATTACATCAAAATAATTTAAATTTAAAATATTAATTTTCAAAGTTTTATTTTAAAAATGGGTTTAAAAACTTAAAGTAAAAATTTAAGTTAGTCTAGGAATTTAAACAAAAGTCCATTACATATTTTTAAACTTTTGAAACCAATTTTAAGATTTTTGGTTAATACCTAATTCGTTTGTTAAACTTGCATGAACAATCAATTAAAAAATATTTTAAACATTAAAGAATCTCAATTTTAATTAAAAATACTATAAAATAAAAATAAGCCTAATTTGGTTTTATTTAATCATAAGCGAGAACTCTCAAAACCAAACACGATCATAGGTTTGATTAACATTTTATACAAATTTAGCTCGTCGTCAATTAGAGTATGCCAAAATATTTACGAAAATCAATCAATTAATACTTTTGTGCGTTGTTTCTTGAAGTTGTTATAGCAACGAAAATGTTCAAAGTTTCTTTGTATAGTTTTTGAATGGTACTACTACAAAACGAAGTAGTGGATTATTTTATATGTTTGATTGTATATATCCAAGTGTGCTACGCGATTTATTTTTTTACTATAGAAAGTTTTGTTATGGAGCATGCAAAATGAAGTTATTTCTATTTTCATTCACCAGATGTTAATTCCATAAGTCAAGGATAGTTTAAAATTGGATGTAATCGAATTACACTGAGTTGTATGGTAAATTAAAAAAAACTATTAAAGTATTTACATTTTAAATTAAAAAAATGCACAATAGATCCGAGCACTTGGGTGAAATGTAATAAGCATATTTAAGATTTCAATACAAATCAGACAAAATAAACAAAAGTTTTAATTTTCAGTAATCATTTGAATTTTAAACATAATACATTACAAATTTGCAGAGTTAATATACCAAACGAAATGATGCTAACTTGCTGTCTGTTGGATAGTAAAACTAAGTATACTTGCGTGTGTCAGCTAAAAACATGCATGTTTAATTTATAATCTGTCCTTATATATTTTTTAACGTACATTTATAAGGTACATTACATTTGTAAAATTAACACAAATCACAAATTTATGATTTTAATTAAAATAAATATTTGTTTATCTATTTAAAATAACCAATCACATTATGGATTTCTTGATTACCATTTCTGTTTTTAATGACACAGCTTAAAAATATTTTAAAATATTTTAAAATATTAAAATAGTTTTATTTTACACGTTTCGCTATACATTTTGATACAAAACCCACCAATGTATCCTTGACATATGGTGCTACCGCCAAAAACAGAGGCCAACACTTAAACAATAAACATGCCAACACTTAAACAATAAACAATAAACATTTGTCATAAATTATCATAGCAACTGACCGTGATACAATCTAAGTTAGTAACATAGTTTTCCCAAAGTGGTAAATAGTACCTTAATCGAAAGCTCTCGATACCAGTATAAACACTAACATAAAGTATTCATACATTTTCATAAATCATTTTGGAGCATAAAAATACGAAACCCTTTTACGTATGTAGTCGCCTAGTACTAATAACTGCGTCGTTAAGTCGTATGAATTATTCCCCCCTTTTATTACAAAAAAGACACGCCGACTATGATTTATTCTCCTATTTTGTGTATGGATAAAAAACGATTATTCTCATTGGCCGATTATAATGTATCGTACAAGCAAAACCATTGGTCGATGAATCACGTGATCGTTTATGCAATGAAATGAGCGACGTGATTGAAGGTGATTGTAAAACGATCATATTAAAAATTGACGAACAAAGAAAAAAGAAAACAGACGCACAGAAACCGTGGTACAATAAAAAGTTATTTATAAATTACGTACGTTTACTCCGGTTTAATTATTCTTGTGAAAATATTCCCTACTCGTTAGCCGACAAAAATTTACGAAAATCAAGAATTTGGTCGTTAAAAGACGTAATAGTCTTCCGATTGTGATGAATTAAAACTTAATCAAAAGCTCTCGATACAAAAATAAAAACTATCATAAATGTTTACACATTTGAATAAATCATTTTGGTGCATAAAATTTAAGAAAATCAATTTGAAAACGTAAAATTTGTGGAAGGATACCTATAGCATCAAAATAATAAACGGATAGTGCGTATTTAAAAATTTGACATTCGCAGTTTATTTCGAGAGCGTCAAGGAAATGGTGACACATAACACTGGCAAATATAAAAAAACCTTTAAATTGGGGATGCTTCAACTACACCTTCTATTTGCCACCTTCTATTTAAAGAAAAACTGAAAATAATAAAAATATTAGAAATGAAAATATAAGCAAAAATACCATATTTTAGGCACTATAAGTTATAAAATTATATTATTTTTACAACACGGCATACCATCTTCATGTGACATTTGTTTACATAAAATTACTTAAGCTTTTGACCAATTCTTACAAAATATCACGGTATATGAGAGACATAATAGTTTCCTTGATGGCAAGTTTTATTACGTTAATTAACCTAACTGTTGTTTTCTTAATTTGAGCAGTGGTAGAGATTTCAGAAACGACTCGGAGGTTTTAATGTTACTTCTGAAATAAATAAGAATTTTGTCACTTCGTTGTTTGTGAATAAAATTGGCAAATAATCTGAACCAAATTTGGGCAGGACTCGTGGTGATGTGATCAGAGTGATATTTTTAAATAGAACCAAATCAAAAACCGAGTTTCCTCTAGAGAATGCTGGCTCGTTAGGAGCATTTAATTGAATATTGGAATTATTGTATAGATTACGAAGTGAATGACAATTCTGGTTATTGTTTAGGCAACCCCACGTGGCGTAGCGCGAATCAAAGATAATTTAAGATGTAGCATTTATTGCATTTAGCTTGAAGGTTGTATACCCACGCACCTGAATTTTATGTCGTTGGATTAGTTAGGTTTCGAATTGAAGAACTAAGTAAGGCTAGTAATGAAAAAAACCATTTCTACAAATTATCGTCGCCGATTAAGTGAAACTAGAATATTGACATTCAGAAATGCAATGAATATAAAATATAATGAATATAAAATCTCTTCCCCTTGCAATTAATTGCTCTTTTTCTCTGTGAATACAATTTTATTAATTTTGTATAATAGAAAATTAAACGTTTCAGTGCTTTCTGTCGTACAGCGAGCCTCCGTTTGCATACTTTCACTTGAAACTCCTGACTGTGCTGACATACTTAATGGTTCATTTGTTGTGGTTGAATCATCGTTTTGCATCGATGGCTGCGTGTTTGTACCGTATTGTCTTTGAAATTGTAAAGCACCCACTTTGTCGATGACCCTGCCATTTATTGTTCGATAAATAAAACACAGCAACACGATCGGCAATATTAAATTTTGTTCTTAAATTTTTACGGTAATTTCTGCTTGTCTATTCGAACACGGATGATATGGTGCACCTTGTTTCTGTTGAATACCATTTGATTGTAAAAAAATGTTGAGTTCATGGGATATTAATTGCGTACGCCAATCACTAACGAAAAC